>APFE030488214.1:51043-128586 GCA_000404065.3 Pinus taeda
TATTGTATGTATGAGGCCTATATAGAGGCTAGAGACTCCACATGGAGGGATATGAAGAGAATTATTCTTGTATGAACAAGCATATGGGCTTGTGGAGTATTCTCCTTCCTTAAGGAGTGAATGTATGGTGTTGCCCTACCTCAAGGGTTTGATCAATAAAGAAGCATTTCTATCTATTCATATCTTGTTATTCTTGGGTTATTTCTATTATCTTATACTTTTGGATCAGATATACAACAAGTGGTATCAGAGCTACAACAGATATATTGAGGGAAGGGATCTTATTGACCTTCACCTTTGAAGACAGATGCACAAGCATCGATGAAGCACTACAAGAGATGAAGGCGGTTATCTTCAGAACGCCACAAGAGCCTATGGAATGGACCCAACCAGACTGGAGCACCTAGCTGCACTATGCATTGGAATGCTATAATGTGACCGTTGAAGAGGAAGAGGAAGATCCATGAAACATTAATATTCCAGAGGCAGAAGGACTTCACGAAGTTGAAGGCCCACAAATAGATAAACCAAACATCATTGCGCCATTGAAAACAAAGCAAGTAAGCATTTGTGCTGAAGTAGAAACAAAGTTCGCGAATATTGGATATTATTAGGATGATGCTACCATAGACAAAGTTGTTGAGTTACTCTACGAATACTAGGATCTCTTCCCTACAAAGTTTTCGAATTTGAAGGGCATAGTTGGTGATTTGGGCATTATGAAGATCACTCTGAAGCTGGACATGAAGCCTATTAAAAAGAGGTCATATCACCTTAATCTTAAATATAAGGAAAAGGTTTGGCTAGAGCTAGATAAGATGCTAGAGGTAGGCATCATAGAACTGGTTGAAGAATCTGATTGGGTGAGCCCAATGGTGGTTCAGGAGAAGAAACAAAAGGGTGAGATAAGGATTTGCATAGATTTGTGGAAGCTTAATGATGCGTGTGTCCATGACCCATTCCCAATGCCATTTATAGACAAAGTGTTAGAAAATGTGGGAAGGCAGGAGGCCTATTCCTTTACTGACGAGTTAACCAGGTATCATCAGATTAAGAACGCACCCGAGGATAGGAGAAAAATGACCTTCACGATGGAGTGGGGTTGTTTTCAATAGACTGTGATGTCATTTGGGCTTAAGAATGCGCCTACGATATTTTCCTGCATAGTCATAGCATCATTCAAGGAGTTCATTCTTAAGTTCTTATAAGTATACTTTTATGATTGGATGGTGTTTGGATTAGTGAAGCACCATGTAGCAAGTCTGTGGCTGATCTTGGATACATGTCGCAGATACTAGATCGTGCTGAGCTTGAAGAAATGCATATTCTATGTTCCCTTTTGGATATTTCTAGGTCACATGGTGTGCAAGCAAGGACTGATGATGGACCCTGCAAAGATTGCAATAATTGTGAATTTGGAGGCCCCGAGGAACGTCAAGAAACTATGCGCAACGTTGGGACATACAGGATATTATAAAAAATTTATCAAAGCATATGCTCAAATTACTGTGTCCATGGAGAAACTGATGAAGAAGGATGCAACATTTTGTTGGGATGAAGAATGTTAGTGCAACTTAGATGTATTGAAAGAAAAGATGGTCATTACACCAATCTTGGTATTCCCTAACTGGAAAAAAGAGTTTCACGCATGTTGATGCCTCTTGCATTGCATTGGGTGCAGTGTTAACGCAGGCCGATGAAGGAGAAATGGACCATCCTACAACCTTCGCAAGTGGGAAATTATTGAAGGCCGAGAAGAATTATTCAACGACTAAGCATGAAGGATTGGCCATGGTATACGTGCTGCAAAACTTCAAGCATTATATATTAGGAGGGAATTTCAAGATGTACACAGATCATTCTACCTTGAAATACCTAGTCAATAAGCCTGTGTTGGCGGGGAAGATCTGAAGATGGTTTCTATTTATTCAGGAGTATGACTTTGACGTCATTGTGAAGCCAGGAGGTTAAATGCAGGACCTAACCATCTGTTGTGGATCAAAATAACAGAGGAACCTAATAATCTGGAGGAAGGGTTGCCAGATGTGCAGCTCTTTGCAGTGCACGTACAAGATAATCATTTTCTAGACATTGTTCACTTCTTGACTACATGGATGTCACTCGAAGGATATACAAGTTAGCAAAATAAGGAATTAGTAGTGCTCGTGGTAGGTTTTTTAGTTATTGTGGGACATTTGTATAAGATTAGTGCACATGAAATATTGTGAAGATATGTGCCGAATTTTGAGTGCGATAACATTCTCGCTGAAGCTCATGGGGAAGTTGCGAGAGGTCATTATGGAGGAAAGGAAACTGCGCAAAAGATTTTGTGCGAAGGTCTATGGTGGTCAATGCTGCACAAGGATTCCAAGGCATATTGTAAGGCATGCGATGCATGTCAAAGAATTGGTAGACCATCACGAAGGGATGAATTGGCATTACATCCTCAAGTATCCTTGCATCCATTTGAGAAATGGGTGATCGATTTCATTGGGCCAAATCAGCCCCCGAGAAAGAAAATAGGTGCGTGCTATATCATAGAAGGAATATCTAACCAGATGTGTGGAGGCACAACTAATTAAGGATTTTACAGGGGCTACGACGACAAAGTCTTTGTTTGAGTATGCCTTAACTAGATTTGGCTGCCTGAAAGTGTTAATGAGTGACAGAGGTACACACTTTCTGAATGAAACGATCAACGCGTTGAATGAATAATTCCATGTCTACCATCACAAGAGTACACCTTATTACCAACAGGCCAATGGAACTGTTGAAGCCTTCAATAATATTTTGGAGAATGCGCTGACGAAGATCTGCGATGCACAACAGAATGACTGGGATGTGCGCATACCTGTAGTACTATGGGATTATAGGAGTAATTGTAAGAATCTGACAAAGAAAACGTCGTTCGGATTAGTATATGGGGTCAAAGCTGTAATGTCGATGGAGTATATTGTGCCTAGTTTGCGCATAGTAGCCCTAATGGATATGGTGGATTAGGAGGCCTTAGGGGAATGTCTCGCATAGCTGATGGAACTCGAAGAGGATACATTTTTTGGTAGGATTTCATCAACAAGTACAGAAGGAATGTGAAAAAGCATGGCATGATCACCATATCAAGCTTCGGACTTTCAAGGTAAACGATCTGGTCTTGTTATATGATACTAAATTCACTAAATTTCTGGGTAAATTCAAGATGCATTGGCTAGGGCCATATATTATCAAAGTAATTATAGATGGAGGCATATTTTAGCTTGCGAAGTTAAATGAGGAACCCTACCTGGGAAGAGTGATTGGGAGTAGATTGAAGTTGTATATAGGGGATCCTACACTATGACTATTTGACAACAGGATAGCCTTAGTGCTCTAGGAGGTTGCAAGGGTGCGCGGGACCATAAACTACACTACCCAGTTTGGAGGACAATGCAATGAGTAGGTTGCGTGGAGAATGATAAAGATACAACCCATAAAGATGCATGCAGGATGCTGCGCCATGGAGGAAGGTGCCATAAAGCATAGTAGGAAAGTGACAGTTGAAGTTATTTTTCATGACTTGATGGCCAGAAGGCGGTTAAGTGGAGTAGGTTAGAGACATTTTAGGCAAAAATCTTTGAAGATTTGCTGCCAAAACAACATTTATTGTCAGAAATTGGGGGGAATGGTCAGATTTGAATTCCAAACCCCCTATAAATTTCACATACTAGTCCAACAGAGAACACTTTGTGCTCTCGACGTTGTAAGTGAATTTTTCTATCTCTTTCCTACGAGCCTAGCATTTTGAGAGGATTTCATTGCAAGCCTCGTGTTTGTTGAGTTGCCTACGATAAACTAGAAGTTTATTCTTGATAGAATGTCTGCACCAATTCCTCCTGAAACTGTGAGTACTAGCAATGTTGCCTTTAAGGTTTTTGCCCCAGAAGTTGTAAGTATGGAAGCTCTAACTCCTATGCCTACGACATCGAGGTCACCTAGGCCGAAACCTATCCCTACCAGAGAAACCCAACCAGAGAAAATCAAAGCAATCTGCAAAGGACAAGTAGAAGAAGCCATTGTTGGTCTGTGCTTCCCCAAGAAAGCATTTTGAAACACAAAAGTAGAAGAAAAATAAGCAACTGGAGAATGTAGTGGACTTGGAGACAGAAGAAGCCCAGGGAACAAAGGATATATATGCTGAAGGAGAGGAACCCATAACAAGGCTCCCTGAGTATATCCCTCCATGGAAGGGAAAAGAAAAGGTCACAAAGGACCCAGATTCTGAGAAGTTCACCATATCTACACCCTTGCTACTTGAGCAGGTCCCTCTTGAAGTGATGCGGTTCGCAAGGATCCCTAGTGAAAATGGAGGATTGTGGCCTTGCAAACCACGCTAGATTTCCACACTTGGCGACATACAAGTACATGCAGAGGGTCTATTATGGAAAATCAGGTGCTACAACGTTGGAAATGGAGGAATGGGTCCGCGGTGTCAAGCATGTGGGGTTACTCAATCTGTTGTGGGTGCGACATTATCACCACACCCCCATTAATACAATATGTGTGCACCATATTCTCACATTGGTGCACAATGGGTGTTTATGGCTAGGAGGGCTTATCCCCATTACATACATGCTCATTCACAGAATCACACACCGACCTTATAAGGGCGTGAACCCGACCAAGGATTTTGGCAGAAAGACTAGGGAAAAAGACCTTGCAGAAAGGATGAAGAGGGATTATGGCCTCCTTAAGAAGTCGCGAGGGTATTCAATTATTTCTATAACAGACCTGATATTTCAATTGGCTACCCAAATTTTAGCAGGGAAGGTGAGGAGAAAATGCTGCATGGATGAAGTTCCAGTGCCTGTAGTTTCCCTTGCTGCGTAGTGCATGAAAGGCATACAATTCAATTAGGAAAGATATCTCTGTTAGGATTTCCTAGCGAAATGCCGCGAGGCCCAGGATGAAACCAAGTCATTTCACTATGCTTGGTTGTTACTATCAATTGTCCTAGTTGCATGGAAACTACCAAAGGATAACCAATTTCCTCACTTGAGGAAGGATTGCTAGAGGAAACATAGTTTGCTTCCTTATGGTCTACAAGGGATGATGCGTGGATTGCAAAAATGATGATAATTTGGGTTCTCATGGAAATGGATCTCCGCATGGCCATCAATCATCATCCAAGGTTGTCCCCGAACTTATTCATGCAGCTGTGAGCCTACTCGACATTCAAGGATCACTTCCAGAAAGTATACATCCAAGCGCGGAAGGATCCAAAGTAGAAATGGCAAGACTTTCCCTATTTGGTGACAAAAACGGATGTGCAGGAGGTTGTAGTGAAATGGCTCGTAGAGCGGTGTGCCCTGTTAGACTTAGCTACAGGACCAAGCATGGGTGTGGAAAGTTCTGCCGCGCAGAAAAGAAAGGAGGCAGCTAAGCAGGCTACACGTAACCTGGTAGCATAGAAAAATAAGGAAGTGACAGAAAAGGCTCGTGTGGAGCAAGAACGCGCTACCAAGGAGCAGGCGAAACAGGAACAACGCGAGTCAGAAAAAGGTGAAAAGTTACCTTCGCCGGAAATAGGGGAGGAAGAACTTTTAGGATAAGGTGACAGAGGTGGTGAGGGGCAGAGCACCCCATTTATTTTGAATTGATGTGGCAAGGAGCAGTAGGTGGAACACGAAAAAAGTAAAAATCGGATAAGTAACAAGTTGATCCCATGGTGTTAATAGAAGGCGATCTTGATGAGATCAGTGATAAAATTAGGGATACCATGATTGAATTGCTGCAGTAGTTTGTGAAGCACTACATGCAGATGTTGGGGAGCTTCCAAAAGGATTTGTGTGAGCTGCAGATCCAAGAAAACAAAATACAAGTGGGCACCAGACAAGTGAGCATGGAGGAAGCGAGCTTGACACCTAGGATAAGCAAAGCAGTAGAGATAGTAAGGAACCTAGACCTCTGAACTATACCATTACCAGATGGGTCCATTCACACAGATTTCGCTGATGATCACATTATCCTGAGTAAAATCAAGAACATTGGATTGAATATAGTAGTGATCTCCAACGAGACCCTCCACATGCTCCATACATGGGTGGTAGATGAATTGAGAACCACGGAGTAGCGTGCCTTCAACCTCATAAGTGAGTACAAAGTCAATAATGAGAAAATGTTCACTGAAAATATGAAGGCTTTGAAGGAAAAGGAGGAACTTCAGACATGTAGTTCAAATTTGGAGTCAGCAGTAGAAGAGTCATGCAAGATAGTGCCTGAGCTTCACATACCGGAGGATGCACAACCATAAGCCAAAATCAGAAAACTAGTTGCTGGTGTGCGCGAGGCTAAAGCAGAGGTTGGCCAAGTCATGTTTGAGCTCAACATGAAGATCACAGAGCTACAGCTAAAGTTGCAACCCACGACTCTGCCTGAGGTCCAGGAATAGCGGGGAGCCGCAATAAAGGAAGACATGGCTATGTTGGATGCCTCAGTCACTGACTGTGCGACATTGTTTAACAAGCTATGGAGCTAATGACCAATTTGTAGGAGGATCTGAACTTGTAGACACTAATCATAGAGGTAAGGGAGCTATAGCAAAAATATGATGAAGTTAGGGTGACTGCACGCTCCTTAGCACCAGTGCAATGCCTTGCCAAATTACAAGAAGGAAAATAGCTACTAGCTCAGCTAGAGGAAGCACAAAAGAAGGAGGCCTTGCTAAAGGCCATGTTGCAGACTTCGTTGGAGAAGGCTTATCAAGGCATGACTACCATTCAGGATAAGCTTGAAGGACTGTAGTAGAAACAACAAGCGATGAGGCTGGTTGTAGAAGGACCAGCCACGGAAAAATTGGTCGAGGAAGTCAAGCAGGAAACAACGCAGAGCGCTGCCAAAGTAGCATGATCCAAATGGAGTTGGGGGATATTCGCAGTAATATCGTAATGCGAGCAAAGTGATGCGAGGGTGAGTCATGATCTTTATGTTGGGGGCCTGTTGGGATGGGGTCCCCTGTGTTAGTTTGGGGGTCAAGATAACCCAAGTTTTGATCAATTTTTGTAAATAATGTAAACTCTCCACAATTTTTGGTTTCGGAGCGCATAGATGAATAAGAGTCAAAGGGGTTTAGCCCCTTGTTTTATGAAAAGTTTGAGTCGGTTTTAAGATATACCCATGGTCTGCAGACCATGGCATTGTATGAAAAAGGCTATAAATAGGTGTGTCTTAGAGAGTCTAAGATGATAATTGATGATAAGGGAAGAGAAGTGATAGCGAAGATAAGTGGGTAGGATAGAAGAAATGCTATGTAGCTGAGTGTGCAGAGGCCTAGGTAGAGTCCGCAGATGAGTGGGTGGTGTTTGGATCCCTGCAACTGAGTGCGTAGGGTAGTTTTGAGTATATAATCCTGAATTGAAGATCATTAAAGATAGTTTTCCAAAGAATTCTTGCGTATATCTATTTATCTCTGTTTCTATTAATATTATATGCTATCTATGAATAATATGTTTCATGGAATATTGATTTAATGTTTCACGATTCTCTTGAATAAGGGTTAATGATGTACGTAATGCATGTCTAAGTACTTTCACGAAGACTGATGGATTCTCTATTTTTTATTAATAGCTTAAGTAAATCCACATGAACCTTAATTTAGGACTACTCTCTAATGCGTGTAATTAGACAAATTGACTGTTAAAGGTCTGCAAGGATAGATTGTAGACCTTCATGAAGGACTAAAGGATGTTTAACAGAGTTACAACAACGAGACATAAGATTGTATCGATCTACACAAAGGCAGATCTGAGGCGCTCGAAGACATCACACTAGTCTCTGGATGCAGAAACTTAGTTCTTGCATCCTCCCATACTGCTTCAGGTGAGACTGCAACCTGTGCTACATGGTTTGTTGCCTAAAGGGCCAGTAGTGTAGGGTTTTGTTGGTAGCTGCGACTAACTCTGAACCTGGGTCAGGGCCTGCTAAGCCAACATTCATCAAATCCGGAATTCTTGTTATTTTTTAGAATGGTAGTGTTGAACACACCCAATCTCTTGTAAGGCCCCCAAGTGCAATAAGAGAGAGTTCTCGATCACCAATGTTTTCACCAATAGATAGGAGATCATTCTTGATTTCGATAATCCTCATGAAGTAGGATTGGATGGATTATCCTCTATCCATCTTGATATCTTTTACTTTGTTCTTGAGAAAGAGAATTTGATTTTCATTGTTTACTTTGAACACCCCAAATGTATTTTCATACACCTCCTTAGATGTTTCCAAATCAGAAATATAGGCAACCAAAGGCTTATGAATGGAATCAACAATAATATTCTTAGATTTTACCTCACCTTTCTTGTACTTGGTTTGTGTAGCAGCAGATGCATTTGAAGGAGGCTCGACTATTCTTCATTTGACATAGTCCATGGCATAATTCTTTTACAAAGTCACATCCAAAGTCGTCTTCCATGCATGATAGTTGAACTTGTCCTTAAGCTTGTCCTCGGATTTGAAGAAAGATGTAGTCATCATTGGGACTAATTCCATGTCCTTATCCAACAACTTCTCTTAGTGATTGCTTTGCTTCACTCTTTCTTGGGCTTTGTCTTCACCAAAGCTTTGACACCATGTTAATTTTTTATAAAACTGGTATGTTCTATGGTTAAGCATAATTTACTTGAATGTTCCTTTAGCATCCCAATGACAATTTCCAATTACATCCTGTAGCAATCACATTAACTTATAAACATTGAAAGTAAATGTAGATATAACATAAAATCATTTGCATAAAACAAGCCAAGACAAGAGAACATAAGATGTGGTAGATGTCAGGGACAAACCCCAATGTGAGGAAACCCTTTTATCAAATCTTCTTATTATTCTTCAATAGTTCAGCAGAGAGAGTACAAATATCATAAGTACAAGCCCAAAACAGACCTCCCAAATCAACAGTCAATGCTGCCCTAACCAGAAAGTCAATGGTGGTCAAAGATGCCCAAAATTTCCTCCAAGCAACTCGGTCAACAAAAATCCAATTCGAACTTCTAGGAGGGAAAATGTCAGCCCAAAATAATTTGGTCAAAACCAATAAAAGGAGAGAGAAACACTGTTGTAATTTTCTGCGGTCAAATATGAAGTCAACCTAAAGTCAACGCTGGTCAAAATTTCCCAAACTCCTCAATTTTTTTGCCAATAAATGTGGCCTAGAGAAATCAAAATCCTGGCCCAAAAATAGAAGTCAAAGATGATCAAATCTCCCTTGGTGAACACTGGTCAATGTTGGACTGAAGCTCTGAAATTTTGGCCTATTTTGACCCCAAAAACTCAGCGTCCTGCCACATGTATGAAGAAGAGAGAGGTTGCCTCCAAGTGATATGAACCAAACAACAGAAGAGAGAGATGACGTGATTTTGGATGATGTCCAAATGAGATAAGGGCCACTCTTATTTATACAATTCGTTGAGGGTGAGGAGACCCATCCACTGAGCTTCATGAGCCTACATTTAACTGAGGCCGACCTTGACAATTTGTCCATATGAAGAATAAATTCGTAATTCCATTTTTTCTTGTCATAATGAGGTGATCTTTATATCAAAATTGTACCTATATGAAAGAGGAATCCAATGAAATAATCATCTCTATCATATAAGATGTCCTAAAGTGGAAGTTTGCCCAAGTTGCCAATTTTAGCAACTTTTTCCCAATGTCTATGAATGTCTTCACTCGAATAGAAAAAATAAAGTTCAACAACCTGCTCTAAGAATCCTACATTGTGAGACATGACCACATCTCATCAAATCTCAGTTGCTTTCGTCGATGTGATGTAAAATCCTTCCTTCCTCTTTTCACTACTCCATTTGAAAGGAAAATAAATGCTAACTTTATAATATTGGTGAGTATAAATTGTTCGTTTGGACATAACAACAAAAGAATTGCCATTCGTAGCACCAACAATGGCACTTGTATAGTAGTTCTTTTCTCCCTGTTCCATAATCCAACCCTTGTGCAAGAAGGCAGCAAAAAAATCATATATTTGAGAAGTGAATCCTGTGCTTTCATTCATAATGATAGCCCAAGGGTTTGTGCAAGAATCCATACAGTTAATATATAATCCATCTTCATTTGATCTGAATGGTTTGCATTGATACTATATTTTTCTTGAGTGTCTATATGAGTTGGAATGTTTAAGATTCTTGTCAGTATCATGCTTGTGTATTCTCCCCCTACTTTAATCATCATCACATACATCATTAGATTTGTCATGCTCTGATTTGGTTCTTTTATGGTGATTTATTTGACGAAGGTTGTATGTTACAATAGTTGGTTCATGCCAATCCCTTTGCATTTCATAAAGAAGCTTATTGATGACCTCAAACATCCTGGAACATCTCAATATACCTATGATAGTTGTGTAGGAGTGTTCATCATGCATAAATCCTTACTGTCATTTGGCCAATTTAAAGAAATTCAGGGCTAAGCCTAGATACTACAATGATTTTATAACTTGATTTTCTTGATTTTCTATAGTAGCAGGCTCCCAATACGACTGGCTCAGAATCACATGCACCTACTTCACTAAAACTCCATTTGAAGGAAGAAATGCACATTGAAGTGTAGTTCCATTTAATTTCTTACTTCCTCAGGTATTACATTTATTCATGCCTCTTTTGCAACTCTCAAGTTTTCACATTGTTCCCATGTGTGAAAAGCTTCCTAGGATGACTTTGTGCTATTACATTACTTCTATGGTGTTTTCTACTTTCTGAATCAATTTTATGACCTATGTGATAGCAAGAATATGAAGTTTGTTATGAAACAAATGGACATTCATATGATAGATTTTCATTGCCTTGTTGTTCATTTATTCTAGATAAATGTACAAGGTCAATTTGGGAAACATGTCCATTGGTTGTGGAACAATATCCCTTGGAATTTATAAGATTTGAAGGATTTTGACTAAAGGATTAGTGTTCATTTTTGTTAGCACCAGCCGAGAACTCTAGTCTTAATTATGCTATATATTTCCTAGATATGGGAAATGTCATATGCTCCTCAAAACCATAGTTGTTAGTCTCTATGTTTCTAATGAACTGTTCGATATTCCAATTACATTTCATTTTTCAACCTCTGCTTTATCCGTAGAAGATACTAAATCTGACCTAGATGAACAATTTTCTAATATAGGCTTCCATCTGAAAGCACCGGAGTTTGGTCTAGGACTATCCAATCTAACATTGTTTCTATAGTACTTTTCTTTCCCAGAATCTCTTGACACATTGTCATTCAACAACCTTAAGACCACCTCCACGTGAATTATCAAAATCTGCAGTTGAAAGAGAGAGCCCCTACAATTTCCTTATCCAATGTTCAAAGCTCCCAAATGCTTCTTAATGGCTTGTACATCCTTTTCCATTTGAAATATCTGCATCTTCAAGGAGTCTAATCCATGACCCAATATTTTACTGCATTCTCGAATGTGGTCAAGTGACCCTCTTTTGTCATACAACAATATTTTTCATTCATTCACTTCCTTTAATCTTTGTCTTACATTTTCAATAATGGTAGGGACATTCTTATGAAGTGCCATGAGTCTTTTACCCATGTCCATGCTTCCATCCTTTGATTTGGTCTCACTATTATTCCAGAGATTAGTTCATGTGTGCATATTCATGTATGGACTTCAACAAATGATTTCAATAAACACCATGCTTGTTATTATGTATTATGAATGAAAATATGGTAGATGCATGCCCAGCCTTTGATAGAATTGTTGGAAATAATACTGAGAGGGGGGTGAATCAGTAGTATCAGATCAATAATTTTATTTCCCAAACAGATTTATATATGCTACTTCAGTGAAGTGAACTAGCATGAACACGTGGCTGTGCTTAAAGAAACCAGTTTATATGTAGAGAAATTGTGATTTAGACAGTTTATCATGTGTTGAGCTTAAACCAGTAACTTAGAATTTATTAGACAGTGCAGTAAAAGTGGAATAAAGCATCAACATAAGCAACACACATGAACACCAAGATTTAAGGTGGAAACCCAAAGTGGGTAAAAACCACCTGCTGCTGTCATCTTTGTCTTCTTTTAATAATAAGAAAATATGTTTACAATCTTGTACTGGTGCAGACTCATACTAGTACGCAAGCTTCTACCTATAGAAGGTTACAACCTTCTCTTTTTTTCCAACTTCTACTGGAAGGGAGCTAAAACCCCCTAGCTCTTGTACTAGCCAATATGTTTACTAGTACGTAGACGCTAGCCTATAGAAAAACTCTACTCTTCCACCAGGGACTACGTTTCATGAATTTTCAGACTGGATACTCCTGGATCACAACATCACAAGCTGAAGGCCACGTTTCATCAAATTTTCACATTGGACCCATCAAAGTCTTTTAAACTTAAATTGCATCAACTAATATTCAGTTAATTTGAACAATTAGATCACTGACACCAGAACACAGTGCTGAACCCAGAACCCTGCATCATCATCTAGAACCAACTATAACCTCAAAAATCATGCATTAGAGTGTATATGCTACTTGGTTGAACACAACCTGTGTGTATACACTACTTCTTTTAACCCAACCCACGTATATCTCTAAAGATACCGAATCATAAACTTCTGAACCACATATTGTACCAATCAGTGACATTCTAAAGATCTAATGTCATATTATAGAGTTCAAAATAGATAGCAGCAAGGATCACCCTTCCTTCTCAATCAATCAATCAACCAGACTCAATTTCCTTATAAAATAGTTCTATGTTCAGATCTAAGAGGACTTCATTGATAGACATCAGTAAAACAATAGAATTTGATCAGATAGACCAGTTAGATTTGAACATATGTTTTTCTTTTTGTATACGCTACTTGAAAGAGTCAAACCTGCATGTACACACACTTTGGACGAGGCGAACCTGCGTACAGATCTGCAAATTTTGACTCAGAACTTTGTTGCAATTGTAGACTTCAGACAAACCCAGATCATGATAGATAACAAGTAGAACAGGTGTAAAACATCAAATATGGTCTCAACCAATATCAAACTATTCAAGAATAAGTCATTTCAAGTCTCACGATTCCTAATCCAATTTTGAACTCAAGGTGCACATGAAAATATTAAATCCAGTCCCAAACATAACCCTGCAACATAATATATGCTTCAGATAGAAGTATTCCTTAGAATCCCATTGCTTGCACACAATGGCCTAATCATCTTCTCCTCCTTATATACTCTTAGGCTTTTCTCAATACCTTGGACCAAAACCACTTAGGACCAATACCTTGGACCCAATACCTAGGGTCAATACCTTGGACTAAATGCCTCGGACCAATTACCTTGGACCAAAATACCTTGGATCAAATACCTTGGACCAAAAACTTGGTTTTCCAACATGTACACTCTTTTCCTCCTGTAAAAGTGTGTTTATACATTATATGTTATTGTGTTATGTTAAACTACGTGTATACGCACCTTAGACAAGGTGAACTAGCATATACTTCTCTTTCTTCATTCTTTGGAGTCTGATATGTAATCCTTTGCTATTGACCTATTGCACTGTGAACTTTCATCTGAGTGAGCTGCCATCAAGGACAACACCTGTATCATAATGCCAACAATCTCCCCCTTTGGACTTGATGGTAACAACAACAGCAAGACACTCTCACCCTCTGAAATCAAGGGCAAAGGGCAAACCAAGATATTCTCTCCCCTATGATGTTCATGCTCCCCCTGAGTACATGCTGAATTTTTTGATTGAGCTCCCCTTTGTACATGCTAAGATGCACTGAAACCGTGCATGCTCCCCCTAAGCACAAGTAGAGTCTGCAAAAATATTCTCCAAAAGAATATCATGACTCCATAACTCAACTATGTGAGTATGACCTTCCTATTACCAATGACTCATACATACATTCATCTCCCAACCAAGTGGGGATATACCAAATTTGACTCATCCACCCAACCAAGTGGGGATATACTAATTGTTTGTACATGACAGAAATATAATTATGTCATCCATCTCATGTAAAGTGGGGATACAAATTACATCATTTTTCCAATAAGACTCATTCAAATGTATGAGAAGGCATATCACACCCTCGAATTTTACATGACTTAAGCAAAAAAAGGTATAAATATTTGAATCCATAGCTAGACTCAGCAACCATAATTCCAACAATGCAGAATGCAAGTGAAGTCTAATGCTCCCCCTGAACCTGTGCTACCTATGCATTGTTAGCAAGTTAATGGTCAAGGCATATTTTTCAGTTAGATAAAAAATTAATGAACAAAGCATATCAATAGACTGTAATAATCAATATCAGACAGAGCACCCATACCAAAGGTTGCCCCACTGTTTTTCTTGTCCGAAAAACATATAAGCTCCTTGATCCATAGAAACCCATGTGTGTATGAGACTAAACTTCATGAAACACGTGTATAATAACATTTATTTGAAAAATTAGATTTAACAGTAGGATGATGTAGCAATTACTCCCAACTTTTGTCTGAGATATTCAAATGTTTCTTTGGGTAGTGGTTTAGTGAATATATCAACAACCTGTTCTTTGGAGGGAGCATACTACAATTTGACTTTTTGTTCAAGCACTTGTTCATGTAGAAAATGGTATTTGATGGGTATGTGCTTGGTCTTGGAGTGTATCATTGGATTCTTTGAAATACTGATGCAACTTGTATTATCACATAGAATGGAGATGGGTGGAGTATATGTGATCTGAATATCTTGCAACATTTGCATCATCCAAAGTAGTTGTGTGCAGCAAGATGCAATAGCCACATATTCTTCTTCAGTTGTAGATAAAGCAATTGAACTTTGTTTCTTGTTGAACCAAGACACTAACTTGGAACCCATATAGAATGCTCCACCACTAGTGCTTTTTCTGTTATCAACACTTTTTGCCCAATTTGCATCTGTATATGCATGAAGAGTAAGATATGCACCTCTAGGATACCATAAAGCAAAGTCCTAAGTTCCTTGAAGATATTTGAAAATTCTTTTGATTGCCTGAAGGTGTGATTCCTTTGGATTTCTTGGAATCTTCCAAATATTCCTACTACATGCATGATGTCAGGTCAGGTACCTGTTAGATAAAGTAGACTGCCAATCAGGGATCTGTAATTTGGTTGATGTATTGCTGTTGATTCATCATTTGAGCTGAGATTGCATCTTGTTACCATTGGGATACATACAGGTTTAGAATATTCCATTCCGTACCTTTTCAAGATCTGTTTGAGATATTTGGTTTGTGAAAGAAAAATACCATCTTTATTTTGTTGAACCTGTAGAGCAAGAAAATAGGTAAGTTCACCAAGCAAGGACATTTCAAATTCTTGCTGCATTACTGAACCAAAATTCTGACTCGTTGATTCTTCATTGCTACCAAAAATTATATCATCAACAAAAACAATAATAATAATTAGAAATTTATCAGTTTCAATCTTTTTATATAGATTGATATCTGTTGAACCTTTTGTAAAACCTTTTTGGTGTAGATATTTGTCAAGGCGGTAATACGAGGCCCTTGGAGCTTGTTTCAGACCATAGATGATCTGATAATGAGATCTAAGATAATTAATAAGGTATTACAGACTCATGTGCATGGATGTGCCTATGTTATTTTGTGCAATGGATTGATTAGAATGTGAAATACATATAATTTGAAGCAGTTAAAGACTATAATAGAAAAAACACATAAAAACACGACAGATTTAATAAGGAGTTCAGCCAATACTCCTGGGCTACATCTCCTGGTCCAGCCGTCAGTGGTGGCCTCTCTATTAAGTCTTCAAGTAGAGTTTTTACAATAGTGAGCTCAATTTGAGCCTCACACACAACAAATTCAATTACAAGAGCTTCACTTGAATCCCTCAAGTTCTCTATGAGTACACAGATGCCCTCATAACTCTCAATCTTTGTGCTAACTTTGTCTCGCATTTGCTTGTAACACTGCCTCCTTGATGTGCTCTCTGTCTGTGGCTTTATAGCCAAAAATGCGCTGCCTGTTTGTTTCATGTTCTTGTCTCTCGGTCTCCCCGGCCTCTGTCTGCTTCGAATGCCTCTCTTAGCATGATACAATCATTGTTTAATGCCCAGAGAGGAGGTGGCCACCCATTCAATAACACCATAGTGCCTGGGTCCCTTGAAATCCTTCGGATTCCCAAACGCAACTGTTTTCTTTCATACATAGGGAAATATGTTAAAAATAGAGAAACTCCACCAAAACATGATATCTCAGACTTCAAAATTCCTCGACTGTGACTCATTCTCCTAACTGGTCTACCCACAAGTCACTATTGCATATCAGAAGGGCCCATTCCTTTGTGTTTTAAAAAATATGTTAAACTGCGAAAATGCACTAAAACACTGTGAAATCCTGCCTTCCGGATTTGAAATACGTTTCAACATTGTTAATAAATCATTTCAGGTCCATAACATCACTGCTATCATTGTTATCGGCCCTACTCCATTGCATAGTTCCGATGTGATGCGATATATCACAATCTCTCATCGCAATAACCCTTGGGCCATTTGTAAGCACTTATGCAATCTCACAATAGCAATCTTGCAATGTAATATGGGCCATCGATTTGTGCGCTTGATCGACGGTCCAGATTAACTCCACCAATTGCCATCACATGCCTTATGTGGATCCCACCGATTTCGCTGATCGTTGTTGCAAGTCTCATTTGGATCCCGCCGATCTCTACCGAAGCTCACTGCTGATTGCGATTGCCAATCCGATCTGGGCTATTGATCGGCCAGATTGGACGAATACTGTCTGTTATTGTTTCTGCCTCCGTTACTCTGTTCTTTTCATTAATTTCATAGGTTTTTCCTCCCAATAGTGTATTGAAAGGTTGCCTTATGTGATTCTCCTTAGTTTTTTGCATGGTTTTCATAGTTTTGAAGACATAGAGAGTGTTTCTTGGATCCATTTGGATCACGCCTTCCCACTGAAAAGGATTTTGGACCACCAAAAGTTGGTTTTCAAGCATCTCTTAAGTGAGGATGCAACTGCCTCACTTGCCCAATCTCTATCCATTTTGCACTACTGGGTTTTGAACCTTTGAGCCCTATTCTTATGTACTCGATGTCCCCTCTACATGTAGTCCTTACCTTCCTATCCAGAACTATATCTTCCTACAACTCATTGAGGTATTTAGGCAACATATCATCAATGGAAGGATATTGACTTTGCTCTTCAGGATCTTCAATTAATTAAGGTTCAAACAGTCTTAAATTTTCTACATTTACTATTGAATAGATGTGCATGTATGCTGGCAGATCAAGGCGGAAAGCATTCTCACCAATTTTCTAAAGTACCTTAAAAGGCCCATACCTTATTGGCTTCAGCTTCTTTCCTTCACCTTGCATTCTATCCTTGCTGATATACAACCAGACTTGGTCACCAATTTGGAAGTTGTGCTCCACCCGATGTTTATCATGCCTTACCTTGTATTTGGCTTGGCTCTTTTCTAGCTGTTCCCACACTTCCTAGTGAATATCTTGGATTTGTTCAATGAATCTAGTTTCTTTTTCCACATAACTATGTCCAACAATTGCTATGTCTTTTTCAAAGACAAAATCCAAGGGAGACCTTGGTATAAAACCAAAACAGGTCTCAAAAGGAGATCTATGTGTAGAAGAATGTTTAACATGGTTGTAAGCATGTTGAAAATAACATAAGTGTTCATCCCAAAGCTTGGGATGCTTGCTGTAATAACCCCTAAGCTACTGGATCACTATCCTATTAACTACCTCCGTTGGCCATCTGTTTGTGGATGAAAGGCTGTGCTTTTCTTCAGTCTGGTGTCCATTAATTCCCACAGACTTGACCAAAATTTCCCAACAAATTGGGAGTCTCGATCAGATACTATGGAAGTGGGTAACCCAAAATGCACCCAGACATGCTGAAAGAACGATTTTGCTGTTTGTTCAGCTGTAATCTGCTTATTACAAGGTATTAAAATACACATTTTTCTAAACCTATCCACAATAACATATAAATAGTCATGACCTTTTCTAGATTTTGGCAGTCCTCCAACAAAGTCCATGGAAACACTTTCCCAAGGACCGGAAGGGACTGGTATTGGAGTGTACAAGCCTAGTTTTCTATTGTTGGGCTTACTTTTAGCACACATGGTACACCCTCTTACATATCTAGAAACTGTTTCATGCATTATTGGCCAATAGAAGTATCTTTGCAGTTGTGCAACTGTTTTACTTACACCAAAACGACCTGATATTAGAGAAGTATGTGCCTCCCTAATTATGTTAACTCTTTCTATTTGTGGAATGCATAACTTTCCCAAATGATACAAGAGTTTGTCCTTAAGATAGTAATCCAATTCTTCTACCTTTTTGCCATTACTTAAAGCTGCATATACATCTTTAAAGTCTAGATCTTGAGCATATTGTTCAATATAGCTTTCATGCATCACTGAGTTATGCTCAAGTATAGTAGATGCATTTATGATTGGTCTGAACAACATATCTGCAACTTTATTGTGTATGCCCTTTTTATATCTGATGAATACATGAAACTACTGCAGGAAACCCATCCACCTATAGTGTCTTGATTGCTGCAATTTAGTTTGTGAGTGCAAACACTGAAGTGGCTGATGATCGGTATGGATTAATGTTTCTTTGCCCATTAAGTAATGTTTCCACTTCCTCACACTCTGAACTAATGCATACAATTATTTATCATATGTAGGATAATTAACTACTGCAGAATTAAAAGTCTCAGAATGGTAGCATATGGGTTTACCATGTTGCATCAACACTGCTCCCATGGCATAGTCACTAGCATTTGTTTTGATCTCAAATGGTTGTTGAAGATTTGGCAATGCTAGTACTGGTGCTATACTAATTTTTTCTTTCAAGGTGTCGTAGGCTTTCTGTTGTTTGCCTCCCCATTGAAACACCTTGTTCAATCCTATCAAAGCATGTAAGGGAGCTACAATTAAGAAAAAGTTAGCAATAAATTTCCTCCAATATTGTGCTACCCCTAGGAAGCTTCTAACTTCTGTAGCAGACTTGGGTTTAGGCCAGTTTACAATGACTGCAACCTTAGAGGGATCTATCTTCAGCTCACCACCCCCTACTATATGACCCAAATAATTCAAAGATGTTTTACCAAATTCACACTATGATAATTTAACATAAAGATTATCTTTTTTTAACACATCTAGAGTTTGCTTTACATGCTTCAAATGTTCTTCCCATGTTTTACTAAATACAATAATGTCATCTAGATATACAATTACAAAATCATCAATAAAAGTCCTGAGTACATCATTCATTATTGTCATGAAAGTGGCAGGAGCATTAGTTAAGCCAAAAGGCATAACTAGCCATTCATACAGTCCTTGCTTCGTTTTGAAAGAAATATTCCATGCATCTTGCTCTACTACTCTGACTTGATGGTAACCACTACGTAGGTCCAACTTGGAAAAGTAAACAGCCTCTTTCAGCTGATCCAAGAGATCATCAATGTGAGGAAGGGGATAACGATTCTTGATCGTTATTTTATTTAGTGCTTGGTAATCAATGCACATCCTCCACGAACCGTCCTTCTTTCTCACCAACACTATTGGGGATCTGCATGGCGAAGTGCTAGCTCTTATGAACCCTTTCTAGAGCAACTCTTGTACTTGCTTCTTGATTTCTACATTCTCTAAAGTGGATAACCTGTACATTCTGATATTAGGCAATGGAGCATCTTGCTTCAAATTAATATCATGTACAATTTCCCTTTTGGGTGGCAGAACTTTAGGTTCTTGAAATAAAACATCAGATTTTGCAACAACTTTTTCAAAATTAGCTTGTTGTTTAGCATCACGGCCTTCAAATATAATATTGGTTTTATCAGGATTCTTTTCCTTTACAACCATCAGTAAAAATTGCTTGCATGAATTTATAATCCTTTTCATCTACCCCGAGTTTATGAGAGTATAATTATTTTTGAGTTTGTGAGCTCTTATATTATATTCTATTCCATCTTTAACAAGTTGATACTTATTTTCAGCTCTATAGAAAATGGCCTTTCTATCATACAAGTAAGAACTTCCTAAAACAATCCCACATATATCCAAGAGAATTACATCTATCTCAACCTCATCTATAAATGTTGAACCAATGGAAAACCTAAGTTTACATTCTCTAGTCACTTGTAGATTTGCTTTATCACATAACCAACCTAATGGATATGGCTTCTTGTGAGGTGTGGTTAGTAATCCCAGCTTCTTTACAATTGCTTCAAAAATTAAGTTTACTTGTGAGCCAATATCAAATAAAGTATCAATCTTTTGATACTTGGAAATAACTCTAATATGAAAAAGCTCATGTCTTCTTCTCTCAGTTTCTTCACTATCAATAGTTTGGGCAGAATTACTAGTAGATGCTTCATAATTTTTACCTTGTATAACTGTGGCTATGATGGTTGTTTCATCACCTGAGTCTGACCCCAAATCTCTCTGAACAGTAGTAGTAGCCTTCTTCTTATTGCCATTGAACTTCTTAGGTTTCAACTTTGGATGCAGAGACCATCAATGTTCATCATCATGTCCATCCTTCTTGCAGTGAGTGCATGAAGGTTTGGCCTTTTGTACAACATTGGCCTTCCTCTCTTTCCATCTCTGCTTCGTCTTTTCCTTGTTCTTACTTGCAGTGGGTTTTGATGATCCCCCAATCTCTAGGTTCACATTCTTGCCTCTAGCCTCTAGATGGGTAGCTTGAACAGATACCTCATCTATGCTAGTAGGGTTAAACATGAATGAATGATGTCTCAAATAACTATGTAGACCACCTATATACTTCAGCAAAGTTTCAAGTGAGTCTAAAGAAATGCCTAGAATCAAAGCTCTTTTTCTAAATTCTTGAGTGTAGCTTTGTACACTTTGCCCTTTTAATTGGCGAAGAGTTTGCCAACTCATCATAGCTTGTTGCATATAAGCTAGTGGATAGATTTTTTTTTTAATTGCAGAAACAAATTCACTCCAAACAGAAAGAATTTTACCATGCTTCTTCAAGTCAGCTTGTGTGCTGCCTTCCCAGCATACCAAGGCAGTTCCTCCAAGGCCTAGGCTTGCCAGCTGAATTTTACTCCTGTCCGAGTCAATATTTTTCACCCTGCAATACACATCAATCTGTCTAATCTAGTTATCTAACTTCTTTGCATTTAACTCTCCATCATATATTAGCCAATCAAATTTAACATCTAATTTAATCAAAAATGTTTTCTTCTTTTTATTTTCAGGGCTATCAGGAGGGGTGGGCAGAGGAACCTCTTTTCCTTTCCATTTGCCTTTAGAATGGCCATCTATAAGAGATTATTCTGTTCCCTTGTCTTGTTTGGAAGTGGAAGAATGTTCATTTCGACCTTTCTTAAATTCTCTATACATTACTTCTACCATGGCTCTCATGGTCATGAAACTGTCCATGAACTGAGAGTCTAATTCCAAGGGAATTTCTTCTGTCATTTTCCTCTTAGGATAGACTCTACCAATTTCTGGGTTAGTTTCAACCAATCCTCCTTCTCCTAATTTAAGCTTTGATCTAGTTAGCAGTCACAAACAGTCCAACACAAGCTTGTCTAACCTTAGCAACCTAAAGCTCTAATACCACTTGATCTGATAATGAGATCTAAGATAATTAATAATGTATTACAGACTAATGTGCATGTACATGCCTATGTTATTTTGTGCAATTGATCGATCAGATTGTGAAATACATAGACTTTGAAGTAGTTAAAGACTATAATAGACAAAACACATAAAAACACAACAGATTTAATAAGGAGTTCACCCAATACTCCTGGGCTACATCTCCTAGTCCAGCCTTCAGTGGTGGCCTCTCTATTAAGTCCTCAAGCAGAGTTTTTAGAATAGTGAGCTCAAATTGAGCCTCACGCAAAAAAGAGTCAATTACAAGAGCTTCACTTGAATCCCTCAAGTTCTCTATGAGTACACAGACTCCCTCACAGCTCTCAATCTCTATGCTAACTAGTCTCGCATTTGCTTGTAATATTGCCTCCTTGCTGTGCTATCTATCTATGGCTTTATAGCCAAAAATGCACTGCCTATTTGTTTCATGTTCCTATCTCTCGGTGTCCCTAGCCTCTATCTGCTTCGAATCCCTCTCTCAGTGTGGTACAATCATTTTCTAACGCCCAGAGAGGAGGTGGCCACCCATTCTGTGACGCCATGGTGCCCGAGTCCCTTGAAATCCTTTGGATTCCCAAACACAACCATTTTCTACCATACACAGGGAAATATGTTCAAAATAGAGAATCTCCACCAAAACATGATATCTTGTACTTCAAAAGTCCTCAACTATGATTCATTCCCCTATTGGGTTCGCCCACAAGTTGCTATCGCATATCGAAAGGGCCCATTCCTTTGTTTTTAAAAAAATATGTTAAACTGCAAAAATGCACTAAAACACTGTGAAATCCCACCTTTCGGATTTGAAATACGGTTCAACATTGTTAATAAACCATTTTGGTCCATGACATCGCTGCTATAATTGTTATCAGCCTCGCTCCATTGCACAGTTTTGATGCGATATATCGCAATCGCTCATCGCAATAACCCTTGGGCCATTTGTAACGCTTTTGCAATCCCCTGATAGTGATCTGGCGATGTAATATGGGCCATCGACCGTTGATTTGCATGATTGATCGATGGTCCAGGTTAACTCCGCCAATCGCCATCGCATGCCTTATGTGGATCCTGCCAATTCCGCTGATTGTTGTCGCAAGTCTCATGTGGATCTCGTTGATCTCTACCGAAGGTCACCACCGATTGCGATTATCAATCTGATCTAGACTATTTATCGGCTAGATTGGACAGATACTATGTGTTATTGTTTCCACCTCCGTTACTTTGTTCTTTTCATTAATTTCATAGGTTTTGCCTCCCGTTAGTGTATTAAAAGGTTGCCTTATGTGATTCTCCTTGGTTTTTGGCTTGGTTTTTGTAGTTTTGAAGACATGTTTCTTGGATCCATTTGGATCAATAGAGGGTCTTTTTGAGTTTGCATACAAGTTTTGCATCATTTACAAGAATGAATCCTTCTGGCTATTCAATATAAACTTCTTCTTCTAAATCTCCATTCAGGAAGGCTGATTTTACATCCATTTGGTATAATTTGAATTTATGAAAGCTAGAAAGAGCAAGAAACATTCTTATGGCTTCAAGTCTGGAAAAAGGTGAAAAAGTTTCTTCAAAATCTATACATTCTTGTTGAGTATACCCTTTACAAACAAGACTAGCCTTGTTTCTAATGACTTCTCCATTTTCATTTAGCTTGTTTTTGAATATCCATTTAGTTCCTATAATATTTTTATCATGTGGTCTAGGAACTAATTCCCAAGCATCATTTTTTCAATTTTCTCAAGTTCTTCATCCATGGCCTTGACCCAACATTCATCTTTGCATGTTTCTTTTACATTTTGAGGTTCGGTGGAGGATAGTAATGATAGATAGCTTGAGGTCCCTGTAATAGTTCTTCTTGTCTGTACACCTGCCTCTTTTTCCCCTGAAATTTGAGTTTCTAGATGATTTTTCTGAACATACCTAGACGGAGTCTTTTCTTCTACCATTATCTCCTCTTCTGGTGCTTCATTGGTTTCTTCCTCAATATGATTTTGATGTGATGTGGGAAAATAATCCCCATCTTCTTCATTGGAATAATCTTCTATTGATTCTATCTGTTTTGGATTTTTGCATGCTTCATCAACTACAACATCAATGCTTTCAACAATTTTTCCATGTATTTTATTATAACATTTATACGCTTTACTTCTGGAAGAATAACCAAGAAGAATACCTTCATCTAGTCTGGGTTCAAACTTACCAAGTTTTTCATTAGTCCTTTTGATATAACATTTTCTTCCAAAAACTTTAAAGTATTTTACAGTAGGAGTCTTACCATACCAAAGTTCATGTGGAGTTTGAGTGTTGTTTACTCGAACATTTTCTTGGTTAAGAATAGTTATGACAGCGAATGCAGCTTCACCCCAGAAGGTTGCAAGAGTTCCATATTCATCTAGCATAGCTTGAGCCATTTTTTGAATTGTTATGTTCATTCTTTCAACCACACCATTTTGGTGAGGAGTCCTTGTGGTGGAGAATTGCCTTTTTATTCCATGTTGTTCACAAAAGTGAAAGAATTCATCCGAGGTAAATTCCCCTCCTCGATCAGATCTAAGGCATTTGATTTTTTGATCTGATTCATTTTCAACCAAAGCTTTGAAGGCTTAGAACTTTTCCAAAGCTTCATATTTATGCTTTAGAAGACCTATCCAACACATTCTGGAAAAATCATCAATGAACAAAATAAAGTATTATTCTCCATGAGGTGACTTTTTCCTTGATGGTCCACATAAATCAGTATGGACAAGTTCAAGAAGCTTACTAGCTGACCCTTCCTTTTCCATGAAGTGAACTCTATTTTGCTTACTGATTTGACATGGTTTGCATATTGTATTTTCTAGGATGTTGATATCTAGAAGATCATGAACAACCTTGAATCTGCATGCTTTTGTTTTTTGAGAAAAGCTTAGATGTCCCAATCTTCTATGCCATGGATAGTTTTCATGATTTTTTCTTAGATAGCACTGTTGTTGTCCTCCTTAGAGTATGTATAAGTTGTTTGGAGTTCTTGTACCTTTTTTTATCACGGTCTCTCCTATATTAAGCTCATGAACAACACATCCGTTTGATCGAAACACCACTTCATTTCCTTGATCACACATTTTACAGACACTCAACAGGTTATACTTTAAACTGTCTCCATACATAACATTTACAGCTTTAACCTTTTCTTTCAAGAAAACAGAGCCTTTACCTTTTATGATAGCAGGAGTGTCATTTCCAAATGAGACATTCTTATCCTTTTCTAAGGCATTATATGAGTGAATTTTTTATTTGTCACTTTTCATGTGTTTTGAGCATCCACTGTCAATGTACCACTAATTTTCTTGTCCTTCTGCATACAAGGCTATACCACATCTTTCTGTTTGAGATTATTTCCTTCTTCATATTTTGGGATTTAATGGAGTTTTCTCCTTTTGAGATGTTTTCCAAAATTTTCTCCTGCATTCAAATTATTCATGACCAAAGTTGTTACAGATTGAGCAGTCTATTTCATTTTCAGGAAGAGAAAAGTTATTATAGGAACTTTTCTTGATCCCTATTACATTCCTTTGATTTCGTGCTTCTCTAGTCATGATGGTTTTGTAAGCAACAAATTGAGCATCTTTGTGTCCAAAATTATGACATGAAAAACATTTCCCATTAAAGAAGCTCCTGCAACTATTGAATCTATTGACCCGGTGATTGTAGTTTCAATTGATATTCATCTTTGGAGCAAATTGAGTATGATTTACTTGAGGTTGGTTGTGGCTTCTATTCATCCTTGGAGTAAATTGAGTCTAATTTACCTAGTGATCTGCTTTATGCCTTTGCTGACGATTGTCATACTGTTCACTGGTCTTTGCTGCATCAAGATAGCTTTTGTTGGAGGTTGACGACTTCTGTGATTGAGATGCTTCTTCAGTATATCCAAGACCTGTCTTTATCAGAGGAGAACAATGAACATTGATAATTTCATTTAAAGTTTTTGATCCTTTATCAAATCTAAGATTGAGAGATTTCGTTTTCTCAAGATCCTTTCTTAGACCCACAATTTCACATTCTAGTTTTTCATTGTGTTTTTCCTTTTCAGCAAGTTGGTATGTTAAGGTATCTATAATCATATTATTTTCTTCTAAACATATTTTGATTTTAGATATTTCTTCATGAAGGTCTTCCTCTTCTAAGTCATCCCAAAAATTATCATCATCATAAGCCATGAGAAGTCTGTAATCTTGTCTAGTTTCATCTTCATCGCTATTAGATAAACCATCACTATCTTCATGAGTATAGTAACTCCTTTTATTCACAACTTGTTTTCTATTCCCTTTTTCATATTCCTTTCCTTTTTCAAATTTATCTTTATGAGGACATCTGGAAACATAATGACTGACGCTTCCACAAGAAAAGCATTTGAAGGGTAACTTACCTCTAAACCTTCTAGAACCCCTTTGAAGCTTTTTAACAAAGTTAACTTCATCTTCTTCTTCTGAAATATGTCTTGATTCATTGTGTTCTTCATTTCCTTTTGTTGAAGCTTTGAATGTGGCTTCTCTCATATCTGATGGTCCTCCTTTTCTCATCTCAAAGGTAGTTAAGATTCCATGAAGCTGCGTCACAGTGATATTCTGCAGATCATGTTTTTCTTCTATGGCAAACACTTTGGATTCAAATTTAGCAGACAAGGATCAAAACTTTCTCAACTAAGGTAACTTCCTTAATTTCTTCACCCAAGTTATTCATACAATTGACAACCTCATCTATACGTAGGAAGTAACTAGCTATGCTTTCATCAATATGCATCTTAAGAGTTTCATAGTGAATTATGAGATTTTGAAGCTTAGCATGTTTTACTTGAGAGTCTCCTTCGTAGCTTAGAATGATTTTGTCCCATATTCCTTTGGCTGATTTGCGCTGCATGACTTTGACAAAATCTGATTGTGATAGACTTCCCAATAATGTATTGACAACTTTGGCATTGGTTTCATATTGGGTTTTACCTGCCGTATCTGGAATTGCTATTGGAAATGTATATCCTCCTTCCACAATTTCCCAAACATCCATTCCAAATGATTGTAGATAGGCTGTGGTTCTTATTTTCTTATAAACAAAGTTTCTTCCATCGAAGGTTGGCAGTCTGATGGATCCCATGCTTTCTTGATTATTCATGTTGACGGATCTCCCTTCAAGAAATCAAGATTATTTTGAAGTACCTACTCTGATACCAATTGTTGGAAATAATATTGAGAGGGGGGTGAATCAGTGTTATCAGAACAATAATTTTATTTCCTAAATAGATTTATATATGATACTTCAGTGAAGTGAACTAGTGTGAACACACGATTGTGCTTAAAGAAACCAACGTATATGCAAAGAACTTGTGATTTAGACAGTTTATCATGTGTTGAGCTTAAACTAGTATATCAGATATTTATTAGACAGTGCAGTAAAAGTAGAATAAAGCATCACACATAAGCAACACACATGAACACCAAGATTTAAGGTGGAAACCAAATGTGGGTAAAAACCACCTGCTGCTGTCATCTCTGTCTTCTTTTAATAATAAGAAAATTTGTTTACAATCTTGTACTGTTGTAGACTCATACCAGTACGTAGGCTTCTACCTGCAGAAGGTTACAACCTTCTCTCATTTTCCATCTTCTACTGGAAGGCAGCTACAACCCCCTAGCTCTTGTACTAGCCAATATGTTTACTAGTATTTTCAGAATGGATACTTCTAGATCACAACACCACAAGTTGAAGGCCACGTTTCATCAAATTTTCACATTGGACCCATCAAAGTATTTTAAACTTAAATTGCATCAACCAATATTCAGTTAATCTGAACAATCAGATCACTGACACCAGAACACTGTGCTGAACCTAGAACCCTGCATCATCATCCAGAACCAGCTGTAACCTCATAAATCATGCATTAGAGTGTATATGTTATTTGGTTGAACCCAACCTGCATGTATATGGTACTTCCTTTTACCCAACCTACGTAAATATCTAAGGATACTGAATCATAAACTTCTGAACCATAGACTGTACCAATCAGTGACATTTTGAAGATCTACTGTCATATTGTAGAGTTCAAAATAGATAGCAGCAATTTCAGACTTCAGACAAACCCAGATCATGATACATAACAAGTAGAATAGGCGCAAAAAATTAGATATGGTCTCAACCAATATTAGATCATTCAAGAATAAGTCATTTCAAGTCTCATGATTCTTGATCCAATGTTGAACTCAAGGTGCACATGAAAGTATCAGATCCAGTCCCAAACATAACCCTTCAACATAATATATCCTTCAGATAGAAGTATTCCTTAGAATCTCATTGCTTTCACACAATGGTCTAATCATCTTCTCCACCTTATATACTCTTAGGCCTTTCTCATTACCTTGGACCAAAACCACTTAGGACTAATACCTTGGACCCAATACCTAGGGTCAATACCTTGGATCAAATGCCTCGAACCAATTACCTTGGACCAAAATACCTTGGATCAAATACCTTGGACCAAAAACTTGGTTTTCCAACATGTACACACTTTTCCTCCTATGAAAGTGAATGTATACATTATACGATACTTGTGCTCTATTAAACTACATGTATATGCGCCTTGGACCAAGTGAACCAGCATCCTCTCTTTCTTCATTCTTTGGAGTTTGATCTGTAATCCTTTTTTGTTGACCTACTGCACTATGAACTTTCATTTGAGTGAGTTGCCATCAAGGACAACACTTGTATCATAATGGCAACAAGAATATGAAATCTTGAATTTTTCTTATGGAATTACATGATAAGAGGGTTTGATAAAAAACGAATCCCCTAAAGAATCTTTCACATTGAAGGATATATTCAGAATGTGGTAGTATAAAAGTTGCATGAGACATATTCGACAAAGTCCGTGAAATAAACATGTGTGTGCTATAGTCATTCAATATTCCAATGAGGAAATATTCCTTGTAATTGAATAAAATTATCAAATTTGGAACTAGATACAATAACCATAGTAAGTGTGCTCGTGTATGTTTGCATTCAACAACTCTACAAAAAGGAATGTCAATCCAAAAGTACTTGGTCCAGACTGACATGATGTTCTTTGTATTATGTGATCTACATTCAATGATTAGAGCTTCCTATTGGGTGTTCATAGCAACCATTATTGATTTGCTTCATATATATGAAAAAGAAATATATATTCTATAAACATTGATAGTTGGATTATTTCGTGAGTTCTAGAAGTTATGAAAATGAGACCAGCAAACTCTGTGAGACAGATGTCTCTAGACCTAGTACCTCTATCTATAGTGGTCTTAGTAACATATCTAACCTTGCATGAGGCATGTCATAGAAGTTTGTAGAAGATTTTCCTAATTCTGCAATTTCTCGCAATGATTTGGATGATAGTAATAAAAGCATGTCTTTGCTGGGTAAAGATACTTATGGTTGCTTGGATACCACCATTGAATTCCAAAATTTCATGCCAACCAAGAGTGATGGTTTTGTATCACGACCATAAATTCAGAGTTTAAGGGGTTCTTTGAGGACTGACACAATTAGACACTCAATCAGAACTTAGCTTGATATTATAGTGGAAGATATTGCAACTCAAAAACTAGTAATAGAAAATGAAATCACCATTGAGGTAGGAAGGAATAAATCAACACAAAACTTCCAGATTCTCTTACTCTTATTCATGAGAAAAAATGGGGATGGATGGAAAGATAATCATTTTAGGTTGTATCTGATATGAGAAAATTCCCTATTCTTAGCCAAAAAATGATGGATGAATTGAATTTGTTAGTAAAAATAGTTGCAAACATTGTGAGAGTTAGTTCATTTAGTAGGATTGTTCCTCTTCATAGTTTTTCTCTTTTCACCAAAGAAATCCAGGTAAACGATCCACTTCATAAGAATTATACGGCTTCCTTGTCGCAAGAAGAGTCCAAAAGTGGTTATTGTAACTCTGAAGTGATACAACGGCTAATTAATTTATGTGAAAAGTAGATTGGATATTATTGTTTTATTCATTTGAATTCAAGGTAAAACTCTTCCAAATTGTAAAAACATATAAGAGATATCAATTTGTTATAAACACATCTTCAGCTCTCTTTGTTGTCTATTGCAAAATTTTTCATTTAGCTAGAGAACCTGTTATTTTACTGAAGAGCGTTTTGATAACCTCTAAAGGAAGACTTGTCTAGTCTGCAAAGGCATCATATTTGCAAAAGAAAACACCGCATATTTGCAAAAGCTATCAATTCATTTCGATGAAGAATGTGGTGAATTATTTTTTCCTAAAATATTTTAGTCATGGTGTGGATGGGTGGTCCAATTGTAAGCTATATGATGCCTGATTAATTTTTTTGACGAGATGGTTGATGGTCCTTACTGTTACAGTGTATATTTTCTATCTTTCAACAAATTTTGAGAGTGTGCTCTAGAAATTTTAATAAGGTGACTTTTGGCTATATTCTTCATGCTTACTCTTCCGGTATTTCAATATGATTGATAATTTAGAAGAAAAATGCAAAGGATTGTTGTTCAAATCGTATCAACTAAAGAAAGTTAACTTGGATTAGATTCTAGCTTTAATTTGTTATTCCTTTTAATAACATAAAGGAATACTCTCAGATATTCTCCACTTGATCAATTATAGATCTACAATTCACCCATGTGGCTTATAAATTTAGAAGATATGAGGATTTCCACTATGTCAAATTTAACTAACTCAATAGGAAATTTTATAAATTGATCGTTACAATAAATCCCTTGTATACTTTGTATCTTCGGGACCTCTTTCCTTTGGTAAAACCATTTTCTTTGCATCAATAGATACCATGGCATATTCTTCTATCACTATATTTATGGTAGGAAATTCAGCTACATCTTACCATACATTAAATTCCCTGACCTTCCTTCTCAGATTCATTGAAAACATTAACAATGGGAACAACTACAGTAGATGCATATGGATAACTTATACTTTCTGATTTTCTTTTGGTGCCTTGTATCCATTATATAAATCACCAGTTGAACTGGAAGAATAAACTTTAGCCACACATTCCTTCCTCTTCTTCTTGCTATAAGCCCTCTTGATTCCAACACCAATGGAGGTTGTGGCTACAACCTGATGATTGGTAATAGGAAGGGTAATTTCATTTTTTTCAATAGTATCATGGACTATATTCATAAAATTGTCCCTCAAATTAGAATGATTGTTTTTGCAACACCATATAATACTTACTCAACTTTAAATTCACTAGAAAAAGAGGGCAATTGTTCATACATTTCCATTTCTTCTCTGCAAATGCCACTAGATTTAGAAGGTAGATCCATATCATGTGCAACTACTTTGAGTTAATAAGAGTCACCTTTCCTAAATCTCGTAGCAGTTGCAGCGTTATCATTGTTCTCCTTTCAAATGACCTTAATCTGTGTGAATTCTCGATCCAAAGATGGAAAAGATAGCTCTTGAACACTTACATCTTATCTCAAGTGTTTTTTCATGTTGTTCATCAAGAGCAGTGCTTAAATTAGTAGCCAAAGAATAACTCCACACCTTTTATTTCCGCAACCATTGATAAGTTTTGAAATTTGATTCACAAATTCCGACATCACTGGAATGTCATTGGATTATTTATAATTAACATCAAATAAAGAGAGATTTTGTGAATATGATTAAGAGTTATAAATATTTTTGGTTTGACTTTCGTACTGATGGACAATCTAACTCTTGAATATAGGAACATCGTTGCCAACATATAAGTTTTTCCTAGAAAAATTACTCACATTAGGGATTTTAGTTGTTCTTTGTATCTTGATATTTCGAAAAAATACATCTGATTCTTCATCTACTTGACTGGGTATTGATCCACTTGATTCTAATTTATTAGAAACTTCAGTGACCTGACCAATGTCCACATACCTACATTGTACACATGTTTATTAATAGCTTCACATCTATCTTCTACAAACTCATACACAAGTCCTAAGGATTCATTGATACTTTCTATTAACAATGTTAAAGTCCCCACATGTAATGATCTCACATCATTTGTTGATCTTCCTAATTTATGTAAAATTGATGATCTTTCATCAGAAGATAAGGAATTTCCAACGTGACTTAAGAAAGAGACTACAAAAACAAAACAAGGATCTTGTGTATACGTTGGGCTGGAGGTAGTGGATGTAACACTGGAAGCTACTACAGTTCCTATTAACGTTTGAGCTAATGAAGATTGTTATGAGGAAGTTTTGCATCAAATGTACACTCGTGGTTTCTGGAGATGCCAGGTGTTGTGCAAAGAGTTGTCCCGATAGTGAAAATAAGAGAGGATTTACTCTTTGTGGGCTAGTTTATATTTTAAGCATATAATATTTTTAAATAAGAGGCTACCATCCAATCTGGCCCCACCAGTTTAACACTCTTACATGAATCAATCTATGTAAATTTGGATATAAAATACAAATGTTAGCGCCTTTAATTATGCAAACAATGAAATCCACGATCACATTTCTAGTAAAGTCCATTCCATCTCTATTTCTAGTAGAGTTAGTCTCCCCAGCTTCAAAACCACATAAATTTGTAACAATCTCTATCTGATTTTGTCATTATATAGGTTAGGTTCCCATTTCAACTTGCCAATTTGGTTTTTCATAAGTTCGATTGAATCAATTTGAATTTTATCTCAACCGCTAGATTTATTGTTCCTTTCACTTTGTTGATGTGTTTGTATCAATTAATTTTATAACAGAATTACTTCTCAATACTACAGCCTTAAGTGTTCCATTTCCTCATCCACTTTTCCCATGAAGCCACAACAAGCATTTTTTATACCACTTCCTAATTTCCTACCCTTTTTTTACAATCACAAACCTAATTTTTTTGTGCAGAAAATAGTTTCCATTACCTTGCACATTGAAACTAATTTCAATTATAAGTTATAATAGACCAAATGTCCTTCAAGCAATAAAAAAAAATTCATCTTCACTAGTAGTTGTTGACGATTCTAAGATCGAGTGTAAGCTCTACAAAGTTATAGAAGCATAAGCTTGTCATTATGTAATCTGTACTAAGGCATTTGTAGCTTCATGACATATTCATAGACAAGTTGAGGGAAATATTATTCCATTTGAAGGCAATATACTGTACAAATTGATTCAAGCTCTTCTGTGACTCAAAGGATCACTTCCCAAGTAAAGTTTGATTTAACATTGCTTGATTTACATACCATAAACGTTATCTTTCAGTGTTGAATGAGCTAAAATATCTTCCATATGAATTTGAATTTGGACCACCCTTTAAAATTCATAGGATGATCTGTATATGAGAGATATCCATCACATGAGTGTGTAACCATGCTAAGCACTAATAAATAAACAATCAATTCTTGATACAATATTTGTAGCATTAGGAACTTGAATGTTGACTAATGGTTCAATTTCAGTGATGCATATGGATTGTAACATAGAAAAATATAGTTATAGCTATTTTTTGTATTTTCATAGGTCAAGTGTTACAACCATACTTAATATAGATTCTTTGTATACTGATTTGAACTAGGTGATTTAGATACTATCCTGAATGTTGGTCTCAGGTTCCTTAGAGATTGATTTCTAAAGGTTACTATGATGGTATGCTATAAAAGAAAACCTAGGTTTTCATTGCAACCATAACTATCGATTTCCATATATTCATATCTGTGAAGATAATTTATTCATCATGATACCTTAGTAATAGGCTCAATATCATGAACTGTGCATTTGGAAATCTGGTGGATTAGACATAAATCTATGTACATACACAAAATTGTTCACTTATTACAATTAATTATTCTAACTAGCACAAGAGTCTACAAGTTAAAACCCTTCTATAGTTAGCACATGTACAACCAGCATACGTGATGAAATTGCAGGGTTTATTTGGGCCTGTAGCAGCCATTGCATCAATGCTATAGTTTCTCATTATCCCATATGAGATGTAAAAATGGGAGGCCCACAACATGAAGCCACAAAAGGGTTGTGCCCTTAACAAAATTTGTAATGGAAACAAAATCACACTCTAAATATCCATATGGATGTATAAATATGTTCACACCAGAAACAGATTAAACTTCACTTAGGCTACAGAGTACTCATGAAATCATATGGGCTAAATTGTAAGCTTGAAGAACCTCTCTATTACAAATGTGTATGAGGGTTGTTAGTATGTGATAAACGCTCTATTTATTTAACATGGCCTTCACCATATGACTTACAACATCAGTATTTATGGGGTAGGGAGTCATCTCCATAGTTTACACTTCTAGTTCTCCATAATTTACACTTCTAGTCCTTCAAGAAATGGTGTTAAAAAATGAGTACCCTAAGTGTAAAAGAAAACCTACTTGAATTAGAACTATGCCAAGACCATGATATAACCTCACCAATGTCGAACTTAGAGAAACAACAACAACAACAACAACAATAATAATTTAGGAGGGGATGTTATAGGTACAATACAAGATATTCAATAATTTTTTCTGTTGTTGTCTTTTTATATCTCTGTGATGGAGCTATGATAATATTCACAAACCATTTTTAAATAGTTGCATACTCTACAATTATGATCTACCTTTTCATACGTGGAATGCTCTAAGATTTAGCATGGTGACCTCTTTAATGCATGTTTTTCCTATTATGCTGCTATTGACCTGCATTTCCATGGACATCTTTTCTTGAATATCCTACAACTTCTCTAGGTTGATACTATTGTATCATGTAATTTGTTGTATCATGTAAGCTAGCTAAGACTAATGATAAGTTGAATTACTTACCAATTTATTGTAGAATTTGAGGTTGTTTTCTTTCTTTTCAAATTAAGAATGGCATGATTGTTTTCATCTTGATTCTTAACCCAGTAATTATAACTTGAAGCATGATGATGAAGTCATTTTGTGAGTCCATTGTGTAGAATGCTCACAATTTGTGATTAAGAAGATTATGCACTTTCAAATTACAATTTTAATTTGAACTAAAGCTTCCAGTAACTTTTAATTTACCAATGGTGCATGGAAATTATAAGAAATATTCACAATAGAATATGAAGAATAATTTGGTCCCTACTTCATATGAATTAAAAATTGATTCTGCTACTTAATGTGAATTACAAGAGTAATTTTCACTGGATCTCCGATATAGCGTAAACCGAATTTTCATTTTATTTTTTAGTGCTATTATATGTTATTATATCCTACCTCATTTTATGGTTAGCATTGTAAACAAAATATGCATTGTGTTATAAAATTAATACTAACATGTACTATTTTTTTTTCTTTCAAGAATTCTATAGGTAATGACCCCAGAGATGATGATCCAGACTATGTTGAACATACATAAGATGTAAGAGACATTGATGATGATGATGATGGTGATAGCATTGGTGATGATGATGATGGTGATTGTTATCACCCCAAGAAACTCTCCTAGGTTGTAGCTCAAAGATGCCTGGGAACATATAAATTCAACTTATTGTTGTAAATGGATGACTGGAAGGAATGATGCTTGTCCAAGCTAGATAATTGATTCTACTTTTCTTGACTCCAAACATGCGTGAACACCCCCAGACTATAAGGCTTTAGACCACCAACTACTCAAATTTTTAAGATTGGGTGAATATGGAGAATACTGACCACACCAACAGATGCACAAGACCATGTGATGGCCGGCTACAACCAGTTAAGAAGTCTACAAATATAATGTCTTGGTGCACATACAGGATGAAAGCTCTCTGGCACTAGAGGAAGAGAAACCTAAATAACTCATTCAATGATATATACAAGACTTTAACACAAAGATAGGATGAGAGCCACTCTGATGCTAAACATCAAGAGTTCAAGAATACAACATATCATGCACAACTTGGAAGAGAGAATAAATGGAAAATGAGAAATTAATAGCAAAAGAAGCTTGTATTAGCTGAAAATGAAGACGAGACACTACAAGTATCAAAATAGTCACAGTCTCCAGAAGTTGAACTTTACATCAAAACATCAACCATCAACCCTGATTACATCCTGTTTCTGGGTATATATAGAGTTTCAATATAAAGGCATTTGGCCATTCTAGGTATGGAGGGATCATAATTGACCACCAACCACATTTAGTTGCCTGATGGAGCTTCTAAGTGTGTTTGCTTGCTTTAATGGATGAATATGATCTTTTCCTGTGCTTTACTGTCCTCTCGGGTAGCTGGAGTGCTTGTATCAATGAGGCCCCATAACTGTTAAATGCAGCAATCTGTTCGTGCTCCATCCTTTTCCTCCTCAGCCATAGTGTTTGTTAAATATGGTGGTTGAGGAGCAACTGCAAGCAGTACTAGAAAACTGGTCACCTTCGTCGTTCGGGTGCATGGAACAGTGAAGGGACACAGACTACATAGCGGGTGGACGAGTCGAAAGAAGGGGTAAGATTGGCCATTAGATCGAGTGGATAGACGGTGGATATGGCTTAGCGTGGGCTATTGGGAAAAGTAGTGGTGGAATGAACGTGGGCCGTTGGATCTCAAGTAGACAGATCCAATGGCCATCGAGCGGCAGAAGCGCGCGGTGGTTATCAGGTGAGGACAGAGGATCGGGCAATAAACAGTATTGATCGCATTGCCCTAGGATGTTGGGCAGTAAAAGGATAACAGTGCACAATCCCATTCAGAGTGTCATGCATGGCAGTGGAGGAGAGAGGAAACTATTCTCCGCCGTTTGTTATCGTCCCGGCACTTTGTGGATTCGAGGAGAGCGAACACCGTCCAATCGTGGCGGAGATGATCGGACGGTGGGGATTTGATCACACAAGTCACTTTATTTGACGCAACAGGGGCCGTTGGATCAGCGGGAAGAGTCAACGGCTCTGATTTAAAGGTGATGTTGGGGTTATGAAAGCACGAGGTCATGTGGACACGACTTTATGAAGGTTTAAGCTTTGCGCTCAGGGCTTGAGAAAACATGGGTTTATGCTGGGTTTTAGAGGAAAAACAGAGGTAGTGGGCCGAAAGGGAGTAAGCGGAGTAAAGGAGGAGAAGGAAGATGACCATTATGAGCTTTCTTTTGAGCATAATCAATATGACCAAGCTTATATTTGGCCTTCAAAAACCATAGTTATGTAGCAGGGCTAACAGTGATAACACTGGTGATGATGATGTGGATGAAACTGATTAGGATGGTCAAGATGATGATCACGTTAATGATCATGAGGATGATCTTGACTATGATCTTGATGATCTTGGAAATTCCTATTTTTAGATGGATGGTGTGAATTTACCTTAGAATAATGATATCCATGAACCATTTTTATTTGGTTATCATGCACTGAATTTTAGTTGATTTGATTAAACATGATGGTGATATTATCATTATTATCTTGTTATTTTATGTATATATTGAAAATTATAAACATTATTTTGATGGAGGATTATTATGTATGATGATATTACTATATTTGGATGGATAATGTGAATTTACCTTAGAATAATGATATCCATGAAAGATTTTGATTTGGTAATCACACACTTGAATTTTAGATGATTCAATTAAATATGATGATGATATTATTATTATTATTATTATCTTTTTACTTTATATATGAGTTCAAAATTGTCAAGATTTTCTTATGGAGAATCATTATGTACGATGATATTAAATTTTTGGATGGATGTTGTGAATTTACCTTGGAATAATGATATTTGTGATAGGTATTGATTTTATAATCATATATTTATATTGAAACTTGTTGATGATTTTTTGATGGAGAATTATTATATGATGATACTGGGATTTTTGGATGGATGTTGTCAGTTTCCCTTAAATTTCTTTACAAACACTAGGTTATAAATTTCAATTGTTATGTTTTCTTTAATGATATTTAGAAACTGTAATATATTTCACTATGTAATTGAAATTAGTAATGAACCCATAAAGGGATTCATAAATGGAAAGAAAAATACACTCTAAACAAGAAGCCAAATGTGGTGTAACCATGGATGCAAAATTGGGAGTAGAATTGGAGGTTAAACAAGGCATCAAAACAAGATGCAAACAAGGACAAAAAATGGTTTTAAAATAGAAGTAAAAAAGGGTGTAACACTAGACACAAAGAAGGTAACCAAACATGGCACACATAAGGAAGAAAAATGGACATCATAGTAGATGGAAAAATGACAAACAACTAGAGATAAAATAGGATGCCGAGTTGGGTGCTAAAAATAAGAAAAAAATGATTCAAATTTAGATGTCAAGTGACGATTCAAAGAATGGTGTAAAATTGGTATAAAAAAATGGGCAAAAAAAGGATTTAAGAAAAGACACAAAACAATATGCAAAATGGGGATAAGAAAATGATGTGTTACGCAACCAACTCACAAAATAGAAGAAAAGATAGATCAATGCCTTCAAAAGAAGCCTCTTCGAGATGGCAACCTCCTTTACATTACAAAAATGAACAATTCTTGGATGATACAAATGACAAAACCTCCCTTCTATATATATGAGCCTAAGGGGTCACAATATAATCAAAGAAGACATAACAATAATAATATAAAGGCACAACAATAACCATAGTGGGCTTCTATGGGGCACAATAATAACAATATGGGGGCAATAGGGGCACAACAATAACAATAAGGGCTATGATGACAATTGTAATGCGGGAATCACTAGTATTATAGGGACCTAACATGCCCCTGTCCTTCAAAAAAGTGTTGTCCTCAATGCTTGAGTAGTTTTGGATGCTTTTGTATAAAATTACCACCGTCCCATGTGGAATCTTCAGTGGGTAAGTTCTTCCACTTGATGAGATACTCTGAAATTGATCGATTTCGTAGTTGTCGACTTCTTGTTTTTGTGACTGCTTTAGGTTCCAATATGATTTTTCCTTCCTCGTCAAGTTCTAGTAGTATTGTTTGAAATGGGAGTTTGTCACCTATAACCTTGTTTAAGCATGAAGCATGGAAAACTAGGTGCACTCGGGAAGCTGCAGGAAGCTCCAATTTGTATGCCATAGTACAAATCTTTTGCAACACCTTGTACAAAACATAATACTTTGTTGATAATTTATCATCCTCTTAGCTTGCTTGAGGGACATTTGTTTATATGTTTGTATCCATAGGAATACCCAGTCAACTACATCAAAACTTCTTTCACTGCGATGTTGATTTGCATGTTGTTTCATTCTATTTTATGCTAAAGTGACATTATCCTTTAAGAGTTTGAGAACTTGTTGTTGATGCTCGATGTGAACTTCCATTGCTTGAACCTTATATTTTCTCTTCAATGTGATGTCATGGACGGTGGATGATATCCATAAAGTGCCATAAATGGGGTCATTTTTTCCGCAATATGGAAGGAAGTTTTATACCACCATTTAGCCAGAGGTAACAATTTGACCCATTGTGTGTGTTTATCAGATATAAAGCAACAAAGATATTCTTCCAAACATTTGTTTACTATCTAAGTTTTCCCATTAGATTGAGGATGATAAGATGAGCTATGAGCTGACTAAGTACCAAGAAAAGAAAATAATTTTGTACAAAAATTTCCCATGAAAATGGGATCTCTATCACTTACAATAATCTTCGGGTTTCCATGTCACTTTTGAATTGTTTCCATAAGTGCAGTAGAAAATCTACTGGATTTAAATGGATGCGATAGTGCACAAAATTGTGCATACTTGGTAAGTCTATCAACTACCACCATGATGAAATTCTTTCCTTTGGACTTGGGTAAGCCTATGATAAAATCCATTGAAACCTCCTCCCAAGGTTGGCTTGGAATGGATAAATGTTGTAATAGACCTAGGGTCTTAATTGTTTCAACTTTCTTTTGTTGGAAAACCAAAAATTTTGCCACAAAATTTTGAATATACGATGTAAGGCCATCCCAAAAACATTCCTTCTTAACCTTGTGGTAAGTTTTTAAAAATCTTGAGTGCCCTCCTAAGGGAGAGGTGTGCAATTCCATAAGAATATTTTGTTTGAGTTGGGAATCCTTACATAGTTATAAGCGATCTTTGTACAATAACATATCCATTTTCCAGCTAAATGTATCAGATGTACTAGGATCTTGTTGTAACTTTTGAATGAGTGCCCACACTTCTTCATCATTCTTTCATTCATCCCTTGCTTGTTTTATCCAATTTTGTTGGATAATAGAAATGGAGCAAATAAATGCTTCCACGTTCTCATCCTTTCTTGAGAGTGCATCTGCCACAACATTTTGCTTCCCTTTTTTGTAGATGATTTCAAAGTCATAACCCAACACCTTTGTGACCCATTTTTGTTGCTCTTCTAAAGATAATCTATGTTCTAAAAAGTATTTAAGACTATCAGGATCTGTTTTAGCTTGAAGTGTCTTCCCATTAGGTAGGGTTGCCATTTCTTAAGTGCATGTAGTATTTACAACATTTCCTTCTCATAATTAGCTTTGTGTAAATACTTTCCTTTGATTAGACGACATTTGAAAGTAATGGGTCTTTCTTCTTGCATTAAAACAACACCAATTCCATTTCCTGAGGCATCAAATTCCACAATAAAAGTTTTTGTGAAGTTCGGTGTAGCTAAGACTGGTGCTTGGCACATTTCTTCTTTAAGATGTTCAAAGGCCTTCGTTGCTTCTAGAGTGCATGAAAATGCATCTTTCTTCAATAATGTTGTTAGAGGTGCTACTGTTCGCCCATAATTCTTAAAAAACTTGCAATAATACCCTGTCAACAAGAGAAATTCTCGCAGATGCTTTATGGATGTAGGGATTTTCCATTCATTAATGGCTTTTATTTTGCTAGGGTCTACCTTCACAACTTCATGAGATACAATATGACCTAGATATTCCACCTCTTGTACTCCAAAGAAACATTTGGAGCTTTTTGCATGTAATTATTTCTCCTCCAATAGTTTGAGCACTTTGTCAACATGTTGAACATGAACCTTCCAAGACTTGCTATAGATTAGTATATCATCAAAAAATACTGACACAAATTTTCTAAGGAAGGGTTTGAAAATGGAATTCATCAAACCTTGAAATGTAGAAGGTGAATTGGTAAGGGCAAAAGGCATGACCAAAAATTAATAATGACGCTCATGAGTTCTAATGTCATTTTTGGAATGTCTTCAGTCTTCTGATTTGATGATATCCTGAACTAAGATCCAACTTGGTGAAGTAAATTGATCCATGCAATTCATCCAATAGTTCAACAATGATAGGAATCATAAAATTATCTTTAATAGTGAGCATGTTGAGCTCCCTATAATCTGAACGCATGTGCCATGACCCATCCTTCTTGTGCACCAATACTACTGGAGCAAAGAAAGAACTTTGACTAGGTTGAATTATACCAGCCTCTAGCATATCTGCAACTATACGTTCAATTTCACTCTTTTGGACATAGGGATATCTGTAAGGCCTAATGTTTGGAGGAACACTTCCTAGAATCAAATGAATAGCATGATCATGATCACGGATAAGTGGGAGGCCTTTCGGAGTATCAAATACATTGAAATGATTGTCCAAAGCTTTTTGGAGATATGGAGAAATAGATGATTTCGATGTGGGAACCTCTAAAGAACATAATTGTGAAATTATGCCTCATTGTTCATTCTTTAGAAGCTTTTTCATTCTGTTAGAGCTGATTATATTTCTTTTTTTCCCTGTGATACCCCTTAGTTCAACTTCTTTTCCTTCTGAAGAGAATTTCATGAAAAATTCTTGAAAATTAAAAGCTATTGTACCCAAGGATTGTAGCCATTGGACTCCTAGTACAACATCATCACCACCCATTATAAAGGAAAGAATTTGGCTATTCAATACATTTTCTCCCATGGATAGCTTGATATTATGGAACTTTACAGGAAAATATATGGTTTCTGCACTTGCATTATCACTTGACACTCTGGTGCCAGATACAGGAAGCAATTCAATTCCTTAGCTATCTTACAATGAATAAAATTATGGGTACTTCCCGAATCAATCAACACTATTACCATTTTCTTCTTGATATGTCCTTCTATCTTGATAGTTTGATGAGTGGTAATTCTGGCCAATGCATTACAAGATATGGTAAGATTCATTTCTTCTTTCTCTAGGGTTTGTTCCCAGTGTATATCCTCTTATACTGACGTTTCTTGTTCATTTTCTTCCTCCTTTTCACAATCTGTGTAAAATAATTTCTTCACAACACACTTATGACCTTTAGTGTATTTTTTATCACAACTGTAACAAAGTCCTTTTTCTCTTTTTTCTTGCAATTGTTGTGGTGTGAACCTTGTAGGTTGTGGAAGGTTAGGGGCAACAAAAAATCCATCTTTATAGTTGTGAGTGGTAGGATTCCTTGTGGCCATAATTTTTCTTTCCATTTTTATTTCCAACCTAAATGCCTTCTCCAATGAATGAGGTTCCCAAAGGAAAACCTCATGTTGGATGTTATCCTTTAATTCCCTATGAACAAATCAATCCTATGCTCCTATGGAATATATTTTACCCTTATATTCAATTTTTGGAAGTCTTCAATGTGCTCCATCATTGAACCCTTTTGTTTGAGATTTATCAATTGGCTAAATTTTTTTTGCCTTTTATATCCTCATAATGTGCTATCATTTCTTCCGTAAAAATTTCCCAAGTGACAATATGTTTACGAGAGAAAAGCCATCAATACCATACAAACTGATTTGGTTCCAAATATAAAGTTGCAATGCATACCTTTTGTGTGTTTTTCACATTATGGAGATCAGCATATTTCTCCATCTGTGGTATCCATGTTACGGGATCTTTTCCATTAAACTTCCTCATATTGATCTTTGAAACATGGTGGGTCTTCAATTCACTATTAGAGTCTATGAAATCATGATTAACATTTCTTTTGTTATCCTCATGAGTTTCCTTTACTACCCTTTCGCCATTAGTAAGAATTTCTTGTAGAAAATTTGTTAAATCTGTCTTCAAATCTTCCATGTTGCCTTTAAGTTTTGCTTCTATACCATCCATCTTAGCTTCCATGCCTGTCTTCAAATCTTCCATGTTTCCTTTAAGTTTTTCTTCTATACCATGCATATTAACTTCCATCCATTTCTTTAAACCATCCATATTAGCTTCCACGCATTTCTTTAAACCATCCATATTAGCTTCTACGCCATCCATATTAGCTTCCGCACCATCCATCTTAGATTCTACGCATTTCCTTAGACTATCTATCTTAGCTTCTATTACTTTTTGTGAGAGTGAATTTTGTTGCGCTTGGTCTTGTGATTTTGATACATCTTGTTGCGTTTCTTCCTCTTCTTCATGAGTCATGCTAGAGGTTTCAGGTTGCTTACTAGGTGTTCTATTTTCTTTCTTCAAGGAATCAATTAATAATAATAATGTTTCACTATTCCCCTTGAATTCCTTCAAACTAATTTTTCAAACCAAACTTATGCAAAAAAAAAAACTACACACCTTTTTTCACTTTGTAGGAGCTCGATATTGAATCTGTTGTATCTCTATATTTTTGGATATCCAAGGTCTTAAATTGTGTCCTCCAGTATCCCTTTGATTCCTCTTTCCATTCCCACAATTCTAAGCAAGATTGGATTCTACAAGGAAGAGTTATGCAAAATCTCTCACGATGACCTGATTATAGACTGGTTTAGTCGATCGAAATTGTATGAAGTTCCACGTGTCATTGTTTTGACCTTAGGACCTAAAACCAATACACAAAAAACTACAGGCCTTTCTCTTTCCGTAACGTCTTATGAAATTTCAATCGGACACTCAGAAAGACAGTTATGACGATTTTCCCCAGTTCACCTGTTTGCGATATAATTCAGGATCCTGCAAAAACCCTAACTTCCTTGGATCATATCTCTGAACATATAACGAGACAAGACCTAAAATTTGGAACTGATGTTTTGAGTGATCTAGGATCAAATGGGTTTTTTTTTAGCTTCTGAAACATCACATAAAAAAATTATAGTGAAAATTCCACGATGCCATGTTTGGCGCAATGAAATCATAGAATCCAAAGCTCTGACACCAAATGTTATGCAGCCAGCTCACAAAATAGAAGAAAATATAGATCAACGCCTTAAAAAGTAGCCTATTCAAGGGGGACACATCCTTTACATTACACAAATGAAAAATTCTTGGATGATACAAATGATAAAACCTCCTTTGTATATATAGGAGTCTAAGGGGTCACAATATAATCAAAACCGACATAACAATAATAATATAAGGGCACAACAATAACAATAGTGAGCTTCTATGGGGCACAATAATAACAATATGTGGACAATAGGGGCACAAGAATAACAATAAGAGCTACAATGACAATAGTAATTGGGGAATCACTAGTATTATAGGGACCTAACAAGGTGAAACCAAGAATGCCAATTAGATGCAAAAAATAATGAATAACTAAATGAAAATTTAGACTCAAACCTAGGTGCAAAATGAGATGCTAATGTGGACTCAAAATGAGGTAGAAAAAATGATGCAAATTTGGATGGAAAAAATGATGCAAAATTAGACACCAAAAATGATGAAAAAAATTGTGCAAAATTGGACACATAGGTAGACACAAAAACTAATGCAAAAATGGGCATAAAATGGCTGAATATTGGATGTAAATTGAGATGTAATGTTGGATGCAACATGAGGTGCAAAAAGCAATGCAAAACTTAGTACAAAATCAAATGACAAATTAGAAATAAGAAATGGATCAAAATTGAATGTAATATTAGACAGAAAATGGGATGCAAAGGTGGATGCAACACATGGTTCAACATAGGATGCAAATCTAGATGAAAATCTGGATGCTTAAAATGATGCAAAATTGAATGGAAGAAATGGTGTTATCATTGAAGCAAAATTAGATGCAAAAGAGGGAGATATTCAAATGCAAAAGTGTTGCAAAACTTGGTGCAAAACAAGATGCAAAAATGGAGACAAATTTTTGTGCTAAATCATTTTCAATATATGGTTCAAAAATAGGTAAAACATTTGGTGCAAAACTAGATGAAAAAAATAGGTACAAAATTAGAAGAAAAAATTGGTGTAAGAATAGATGCAAAAAATGACACAAATTGGATGCAAAAAATAGTGCTAAATCAAATGCAAAAGATGGTGTAAAACCTGATGCAAATGATGGTGCAAAACTAGAAGCAAAGAATGACACAAAAACTAGAAGAAAAAAACAACACAAAAACATATGTAAAAATTGGCGCAAAACCAGAAGCAAAACTCGTCGTAAAACTAGATGTAAATCTTGGTGCAAAATTGGAAGGAAAACCTGTCATAAAATAAGATGCGGAAAGTGATGCAAAATTAGAAACAAAACATGGTGCAAAATTGGATGCAAAATCTAATGCTAAAAATGAAGCAAAAATTTGGCATAAAAAAGGATGCAAAATTTGGCACAAAAAAGACACTTTAAAAATTGTACAATAGATCCAGATTTAGCACCAGGTTGCTCATCCCAATTGGGAAAAAAATGCACTAAAATCTTGCGCTAAATCTGACACAAATTGCCTATTTTGTTGTAGTGATGAGAGAGATGTTCAGGCCCCACATTGGTTTAACCTGACTTGATAATAAATTTATAGGAAATTTCATGGAATAACAAAAACCATCTACAAATTATTCCTTCAAGTACAAGCTTATTGACTAAATAATTTAATGTAGAATTATCATTGAAATTTTAAAATGACCTCCAAGTAAATAATGATGAAATTTCTTAAGAAACTACACCATAACAAGAGCCTCATGTCCAGTTGTAGTGTAGTTGCGATTAGTAGTAGATTTTTTTCGGCTAATAAAGTAAATGGGGTGATTAAGATTACCTTTCCAGGTTGGCAAGAACGACATCAAGAGAAATACTAGTTGCGACAATATGTACATGGAATTCTTTATACCAATCTAAATAAACTAGAATCGGAGAAATCGCCAACTTATCTTTGAAAGTATAAAAAATAGTATCACACTCAGTGGTCCACATAAAATGCTCGGTATTCTTTAACAACCTTTCTAGTGGTGCAGTGATCATAGCATAGTTGTGGATAAATCTTTGATAATAACATGTATGTCCCATTGTAGATCATAATTGTTTGATGCTTGTAGGTAGTGGTATATTAAGGATGACCACAACTTTGGTAGGGTCCACCAATACACCATATTTTCATATAATATTCCCTAATAGAGTTCCAAAAGGCACAACAAAAGTATATTTCTTTAGGTTTAGCGAAATCTATAACTGCCTACATTTAAAAAATAACTCGCAACATACTAGAATATTTTTTCAAAAGACTATAAATTGTCCAATCATCCATATAAACTTCAAGAAATTGATGTATGTACTCCCTAAATGAAACTATAAATATTTTGGGAAATATAGTTGGAGCGTTCTTGAGACCAAAAGGCATAACATGATAAGAATATGAACCCCATTCACTAGTGAAAGTGGTTTTCTCCTTATCCTCCTCAATTTTGACTCGGTGGCACCCGAAAAACCCATCTATGAAGGAATAAGCTTCTTGACCTGCAACATTTTTTCAGAAGATCTTGACCTGCAACATTATCTAATGCTTCATCACTAAAAGGAGTGGGAAATGGATCATGAACACATGAATTGTTAATACTTCCATAATCTACACAAATCTTGATATCATCTGAATATTTCTTTTATTGCATAACAATGGGACTAATCCATTCAGTTTCATCAACTAGAAATATGAGACCCACAACCAACATTTTATTAATTTCTCTTTTAAAATTCTCTTTGCCTCGTGGATTCAGATGATATGGTCAATGCTTAACTGATCTCACATCAAATTTTAAGATAATTTTCTTCTCTCCCAGATCTCCTTTTATGACTTTAAGTTCTAAAACTGATGCAAGAAATAGATCCTCATATTCTTTCAACAAATCAAAAATCTCCTCAGTATTTTTCTCATCCAATAATCACCAATAAAAGCTAACTTGGGTTTATCTTTAGTTCCAATATTATGTTTGCAAACATTTAAAGGATTTAAGTGTAGAGCTTCTTTCACCAGATCATCTTTGAAACTCCCCTCTCCTTCAAATTCTTTGAACGAAAAATGTCATAATCCTTCCAATTCATAATCTTCAGGCTCCCTATTTACTTTGTTGCAAGCGAAAGATTCTTGGAAACTTGAATGAGGTAGGACTCCACAACTGAGATTATTATAAGTTTCAAAAATCATCTTCTAAGTATGAAACAATAACCTCTTGTATTGCTTTCAAAGCTTCAAATATTTGTGTATCTTCATCTGAGAAGGAAAAATCACTACAAAATTGTGCTATCAATGCATCCCAACTAGCTATCTACCTCTTCATCTCTTCCTTCAAATACCAGGTTTAAGGAATTGTACTCAGAATATAAATAAATTGATGCACCCACAAATAAAAAGTAAACCTAGACCATTTCCAAAAAAAAGTTGCATGTATGAACATAATTTTGCAAATTGATATAGCCATCATACATAGAGATTGTATTTAGGCCCTTTTTAGGTATGATAAACCGACATAGAATAGCAAACTTAATCAAGTCGCTATTCTGGATCTAGTTGCGATGAGCTCCCACGATTGTTCAGGGGTTGCTTGTTAAGCAACATCCATGAAGGGAATTCTCGGACTATCTTAACTGTGCAACTTAACTTATTTAATGAAAATTAACAATAGGTCTTGTTGTAGCTCAGTCTTACCCATAAACATTTTCCAGGTTTTTCACCATTGGAAGCTTCGAAGTACCTGAAGCATGACCATTTTAATATGGCACATGATATATATTACGGTTCCTTTTGTTAAAAAATAATAATAAGAACTTTTGGGCCCAAGACAGGGAGAAAAACAAGTGCGCTATTATTGTTTAGTTCATGTTAATAAAGGTTTGTAGTGCACAAATTGTTCTGGCAGTTAACGTGCTTAAGGGTGTAACTGAACTAGATGAAGCAGTCATTCGAATTTCTTTAAGGAGGTTAATGGTTGATCTCCCATATACTGATAACTGAGTAAAAATCCTCAGGGTCATCCTAGTAGACGAAGACTTGGCACCGGATTTTAATATTAGAGGAATTGGTTGCTGCCACTGATGGCTACTCAGGAAGCAACTTGAAGAGCTTATGCACGACTGCTACATATCAACAAAACTGTGAGTTATTATATTAAAAAAGTTAGGAGAGAGAGAAAGAAAAATTTAAAGGCGCAAGAATGTTTCATTATGGCGGAAGTCATCCAATGTCGAGATGCCTTGGAATTGGATATAATAATAGGGAATTCTAGCAAAATCAATGGTTCATAAAATTTTTGCTCAGAGACAACGAGATCCAGGGAGCATAAAGAGAATGAATGATAAGATGGTGAGTGGTCCTGGAAGTGACTTAGTTAAAACTTCTCATCAAAAAATTGATGGTCCAAAATTTTTCCAACATCATCCGTCACCATTTCCATAAACCAAAATAATTATCTTGGGGGTAGTATTCTGTTTCAAAGGATTGTACGTCGTTTTTCCGATTCATATAACAATACGACACCCACACCCACATCGACATCGACATCTATATATATAGATTATACTCAGGCCACATATATATAACCACATCGACATCGACATCATATTATAATAAGATTTATACTCAGGCACCAATATATATAGATTTTTGTTTATATATATATATATATATAACGTTAAATGTTTTTGTAAATTTAAAAGTTTTTAGATATAAAGTTTTCATAATTGTTCAAAAACAATTTTATTTCCAAGTCAAGAGTCGGTTCTTAAAACTGATTGATTTTTTTATAGTTAATTAGTTAGATTGGGAAGGGAAATAAAATTTGAAATCAACAATTGTAAAGGGTTTAAAGTCAGAAAAGGCATGACGCCATGTAACAAAGGAGTCTCTCAAAAGTTCAAAAATAGTAACTAGTTTGATTCCAACATTGAGATGGTTGCAGTTGTCGTTTTTCCTCTTGTATGTAGTATTTCATTTATGTTTTTTTTCTCTTTTGGGATGGTGCATGATGCAACACGGTGTGATTTCAATTTAATGTTTCATGAATTTACTTGTTAGTAGTCATGTAATTTAAATTTCAGACCCTTAAATGGTGCTTAATGTTCCATAAATTCACTCTCAGTATCTCATCTGCTTGTAATTCTTTCTATAGAGGTTTGAATTTAGATTCTTAATTTCCTAAGCTTAAACCATTTCCTTCTTTATTTTATTTCTAAATCATTTCTTAGCTCAAATACCCTGCAATCCTCAGTGTTTCTGGCCATTCCAGTTTTCAAGGTTAGGTTTTTGAATTAGAAGATTCATTGATACTCTCATGGTCAATTCCTCCAACCATTGATTGTATTAGTTTTTCATAAGTTTTACCATGTCTCAGGCATTGGTTTCCCCATAGCGAGGAACTGTCTTTCGGGGTTACAATATGTCCAATTCCATTAAAATTATGATATTCCTTACCTATGAATTGATCCAACTAGCACAACAAATAGTTTCGTAACATCTAGAGTGTAGCTCATGATCTCCCTTCTACCATTTTTCCAGCATAACATCTAAATTGACTTTAGTATGTTGAACATTCCTCCAACTAAGAGAACTGTTTGTTGTGGGGTTAATGTAATCCTCCCTCTTTCCAACATTTCACTGATACAACTGATCCAAAACATTAGTCTCCTCAACATCAACATCAAGATTTGTGAACATAAGACCTTGGTAAGGATCTAAAGGTTGTATGACTATAACTCCATCCACTTCGAAGATCATGGTTTCTCACTCTAGGTCAATGATGGCATAGTTTTCGAGCACCCAATGTACTCCCCACAAATCTAGATAAGGATCATTGTAACCAATAATATCAATGACCTCAAAGTTTGCATATGTCTTTACTCTGACAATATCAACTTCTACATACTCCAACTAGCCAATGGGTATAATGTAGTACTAATTGCCCATATACAACTATATAGGAGATAACACCAACTTGGCTTTTCCTAATGCTTCCTAAGTTTTTCGCGATAAGATATTTACATTAATTTTTAGACCCAACTGATGGGCCTCCAAATTAGACATAAATTAAGGCCCATATGACCGTCCTTCAATGCATTAAACCTCTCTTTTTGTATTATTCGACATATTTTTAACTTTAGTATGTTCATTAGGAAGGTTTATGGATAATTGCATATTTGTGCCTAATATTATTTATTTTTGTAGAATATTGTGAGAATATTGAGCAGATTATGAAGATCTGGAGGAGGAGATAATCTAGGGGCTTGCTCCCTACTATAGGAGGATCAATACTGAATAATAAACCAACAAGATATTCTGAAACTTTTGCACAAATTTTGGAGCTTCAATGATTGAGAAATCTAGGAATGTGTTCCTTGTCATTTAATGAAGATTCATGGTGTTGGGAACCAGATCCATTATTTGAGGGATTTTGAAGGGGAAAGCTTTCTCCCTTCATGGATAATGCTTCATAACCATTTTTATAATTACCAATTCTATTTTTCCTCTAGGGGTTGGATTTCCTTAATCCTCTTGTGGAGAAAATTTGTATTTTGCAGCTCCACTTTCATTTCTTGCAGGAATGTAATTGCATTGATGGAAATAATGAAGTTTGTTACTATTTTCAGATTCTAAATCTTGGTCTCCTTCATAGGACTTTGATTTTCCTTGGGCTTAACCATACCATGGGCCCTAGAGCCCTTTTTTATAATTTACTTTTCTTCTTTTCACTTCCCATTCACAGGCATCTCTTGTTCTTGTTTTTTCCTATTTATGCATTTAGTATTGATGATTTATTTTTGTAGGATTGGGTTAAATAGTTGGAGTAAGTTATGTTGGAGGATCATGATCATGCTTTAATCCTTGGAACAGATTTGGAAAGTCATAGTAATCATTGAGCTACTTGAGTTCATTTTCTTATTCCCAAATCTAAATTTGTAGAAGTCCCTTGTGGCAAATAGTAGTAATTTTATGCTATTTTTTAGAACATTCTAATGAGCTTCAACGGAGTTGATTCCAATTTCAATATATCATAAAACTATTTATATTAATAATTTTTTTTTACCCCATTTCATTTTCACTTGATTAGATTAGGCATTTATAGATTAACTAGCTCACTAGTTTTCGAATTTCTAGATTTTAGACTAGTAATTTTCTGCTATTTTTAAGCATGTGTTAACATGGGAATTTTTTAGTGATGACACTTGGAATGAATACCTAAGAAACCCTATTTAGTAAAATAAATTTTCCCATCCCATTTTTTTTTTTATTTTCTTGGTCATTCCGTGAACTATGTCTTCCTGTAGAAAATCCTGTAACTTCCTGTAGCACTCTTCTAACACATATATACTTGACCAGATTTGCTCAAAAAGCTTGGTTTTTGTCCCTTAGAGTTGAAACAAAACCCCTAGTCTCTAAATACATGTTTATGGAATAATAAAAGACCAATTAGGACACGAATTTTTAAAAGAGTAAATTAAGCCTATTTATTTGAATTCATGCCCTTAGGATTTCAATTACAAATTGTTGTTCTTGCATAGGATTAATTTATTTTCAAAGTAACATTTCCATTTATGAATTTTGTTTAGGATTTGATTTAATTACATTCACTCCATTACATCATGAAAATGAAATAAGAGCACATTTTATGTTGCACATATAGTGTTGATACCTCTTAAGTTTGTGTGAACCCCGGGTTGATAATTAAAGTTGGTAGCCTTGGGAGTTGCAACATTCTTGTTGCAATACTGAGGCTCATCTCTTTTTGGTTTCGTTTCCGGGGAGATGTCAAATTATGCATTGTTTTATTCCCTAGTTGATTCATTCCTTTTACTTTCTACAAAAATATACAAAAATTACATTAGGCATCTTTCATTTCAAAAACAGAAAAGTGCATTGCATTAGTGTTTTCATTCAAGCATAAAAATAAAAAATTTCTCCAACATCATCCCCCCTCCCCTCCGCCCTCCCCAATTTTATCACATGGTGAAGTAAGAACCACATCACCATTCATTTTTGTAGGTAGAATAAGAAGAGGTGATAGAGAAGGTAGGAGAAATGGATGGAGATGATGACAAGGAGTAAGATTCTCTTGGATTTCCTTTTCATGATACTGATATCAGTGTGCATATGAAGAACATCCCTCTTTCCTACCCAACTTCCATTGTATGAGGTCATAAGATCCATAAACCTTTCTCTTTGAATTTGAAATTGTTTATAGATCTTATGGTTACTTATTAAACACTCAAATTTTTTTTATTGTTTTTGACAACATTGAAAGATTGAGCTCTTAGATGGTTCATGAGTTTAGGGACTAATTCAATAAGATCACAGAATGATATGCAAAATATATTTCTAGAAAAATTTAAAGATCATGATCTTAAAGAATAAATCTTTAGAATGAATAAGAACTAAGATGAGGGCCTTGAGGATCTAATAGAGAGGTTCATGTATAATGTTAAGATGGAAAAATTAAATCCTTTAGGATTTGACACACTAAAATCCCTCTTACTTAGAAAAATTAGGGATGAGTGGATTGATCTTCTTGATCTCATGAGTAGAGGTGATGTATACCAATTATCATTTGAAGAAATTTGTGAAACATGCAAAAACGTATCAATAGGAAGTACAAGACTAAGTGAATTAGCATCAAGATTGGTAAGTCAAGCTAAACTTGGAATTTTGTTTTTACGAATATAAAACAGAAATTCTTAGCAATCTAAGAAAACAAGTAGAAATGATAAGAATGCAAGATGAGGAAAAAGAACATGTTGATATTTGTGTTTTCCATGTAGAATCACATGTTGTTAAATATTTCCCATCATTACCAAGGTTGAAGGAAGATTACCAAGAGGACAATGGAGCACGTCAATCACCAAAGCATCTATGTTATGTAGCTCTAAGAGTACCATGGTAGCCTAGTCAAGCTAGTATGATATAAGAGCCTAATTCACAATTTCAAGTTTATCCACATCCATCTCAAAGTAATTGGAACACACCCTTTCCTTGGAAACCTTGGCCATCTCAACCCCAAAACCAATCTTGGCAACAAGGTTGGAAAAGAAATTATAAGAGAAATCCAAAATATCCTCAATATTTTAATTAATATCCTCCATACCCAACTCCATGCTATCCCTACCATCCACCTCCACCATAACCACAACCCCAACCACATCCATCTCAAATATCCGTTCCCACTCAACTACCTGTACCACCATTTCCAAACCCACACAAGGAAGTAGCTCAAGCCACCTACAATGTTAAGGCACAACACTTCCTAACATCTCCTCTTGAGCTCATTGGTATTCACCTTAGCTTAGGAAGAGTATTACAAAAAATAGATTCTCTTGATGCCATTGAAGGACAACATGTAGAAAAAGAAGATTCAAATGAGAAGACCAAAGAATCATGGGTTGCACTTGATGAAGAGCAGACATCAAAATCAGAGACTGAGAAGGTTCCCTCATGCTCACCATTAGATTCTCTATGTGTTCAAGAGAGAAATAAGAAAAAAGAAGAAGATCTAAATTTCATGGAAGAAGAAGACATCCAAGCTGATCCAAATCGGCAAGTGGACCATGGGCATCACAATTATATTGAAATATGGTTCCAAAAAATTGTTAAGTTGTAGCAACACACTCTTCTTCAACAATTTTTCATCTCATCTCAGTCAAAGCATTTGGTCTCTTATATTTAGGAACATGTCAAAGAATATGTTTTGAGCCTACATATGATTTTATCTCTCATTCAGTTATGCAAGTGGCTCCATTGGAAGTATCCCTACACTTGAAAATGTTTATGTTTTTTTCAAGTAGAGTAGGATAGGAAAAAATAAAGAAATAAATGAAAAATGGAAAATAAGAGAAATAAATAAAATATCAGGTGAAAACCTCCTTTGAGGTGCCTGAGATTGGATCATTTATTGAAAACCTCCATTAGGTGGTTAATGGGTTGGAAAAAAGAGAAAAAAGAAAAAGAAAAGGTCCTAGGTGAAAACCTCCTTTGAGGCACCTAGGTAGACCTACTAGTTGAAAACCTCATTGAGGCAGCTAGTAGGCCTAAAATAAAAAAGAAAAAAAGGAAAAAAAAAAAAATCCTTTGTTCCATGTAGCTCTCTGATGAATCTAGGTTCTCTCCAACCTTTGCAAGCAACAAAAACATGTTAGCTACCAAAAGAAAAGTTGATCAAAAGCCTACTCAAAGAAAGTCAAACATGGATTTTCTCCTCCTTTGCTCAGATGCTCTAGAAGGACCATGGCCATGGAAATCCATCACCCTCATCTATTTCCACCATCCACTCATCATTCCCAAGATTTTCCCATTCATTTTCCTCGTTGTCCTAAAATGCTATAGGAAGGCTTTGTTTTGCTACATGAATTCAAAATACACAAAGCAGAAAATTATTTTTATCATATCTTGAAAACTGTGCATCCATTTGTCACGTTGTTTCATGGGGAGATGAATATTGATGATAGTAACATGCCCAAGAAATTTCAACAAATTCTGGTGCACACTTTTCGAGAAATTGACCTCCATCATCTACAACCATTTTTAATTTTTCTCAATATTCATGCATCTATTAGACAATATTTTTAATTGGGAGATGCATGGGGATGATGGCAACATTCTCATAAAATTTTAGGTCAATCCAATCTACTGTTTGAAATATATGCATAAACTAATTATGCTACAGGAAGATCTTGTAGCACTACAAGAAGATCCTGTAGCACTATAGGATGGTAGCGAAAAAGCTATAAGAGATAATATGATTGGAGAAAGGGGTTAGAAGTAATGTATTCTTTAGGGAAGGTTGATAGAGGCCCCCCAGCACCACTTTCATCACTCATCCACTTGATCTAACCAAAATTCATCTTCAAATTCCACTTTGCCTTACATGAAAAAATCATATTTTTTTTCATCAACTTTTCCACCACCTAGACCACCTATTGATGATTTCAACCATGTCCTTATACCTCATATGACTTTGCATCAATCCCAAATGCATTAATGAGGTCTCGAAGAGGAATTAAATGACTACTACAGGAAGAGGATTCCTTCTGTAAGTAGCCTACACAATTATAGAGGAACTCAATATCAATTATTTCTCACTCACACAATAGAAGATCTAGCCATCTTGAGCAGCATGAAGTCACTTATGAAGATTTAGAAGGGGGAAAACCCTCCTTAGCAAGCCGTCCATCCACTCCACCAATAGAGTATTGAAGACTGGAAAGAAACTTTCACACAAAAACCTTATCATTCAAAGAATCATCAAGCTATGAAGACTCGTGCAGAAGGACACAAAGAAAATTAGCATCTCCAGGGAAGCATGGATCGATCATCAACTTAGCAGCATCATGCATGCCTCTCTAACAACCATCAGGTAGGTACATGTATGCAATATTCTTGACCTCTTCTCTTAAGCATATTATAGTTAGACATTTTTTGTCAATTCATGAGAGATGAGTTTTTATAAGCTAAGGATGGATCAACAATCTCGACCACCCTCAACTAGTTAGTTGCAGCTAACTCCCTGACTCATGCAATGTGGAAAAGCCAAATTAGGAAGGGTGATGATTATGAGCAGTGGGGAAAATAATTAAAAGAGAAAATTTGCGCAAAATCCAAGTCATTGAAATTCTCTTAGTCATTACCAAAAAAGAAAAAAAATAACAAGGCTCAACTTTAGTGTATCAATTCTCATTCCCAAAATAGTTAGAGAGGCTCATTGAGGCATCGAAGGTTGAGCTAGATGATATCGAGGGCTACCTAGGATGCTACAGAAGAGGTACATAGTTTATTTGTAGGTGCTACACTATCGAGCATAACTGCTATAAGAGAAATAGGGTAGCTACATGAAAGACATACTGTGTGCTATAGGAAAAACAAAGATGCTACAAGAGGGTAAAAGTTGTTGCAAAAGACCCCAATTTTCAGCAATTTCACTCCCAAACCCTAGGATTCAAAGGATAACACCCAAAGCAAGCTTAAATACATATTTCTCGTTGCCATATGTGAACAAGAAGCCTACAAAATTTTCATTTTTGTTTTTTTGTTGTTTTTTGTTTTTTTTTTGTCTTTTTTTGTTTTTTGTTTTTGTTTTGTTTTTTTTGTTTTTTTTGTTTTTTGTTTTTGTTTTTGTTTTGTTTTGTTTTTTCTGTTTTGTTTTTTGTTTTTGTTTTTTGTTTTTTAGTAGTACAACCTATGGGAGACTTTTGATAAAAATTTACAAATACAAAATGAAATATGGATGCTTCCTTTGAATTGAGCATGATAAGAAAGGGAATTGGAATTATTTTTAGGTGAGCATGAAATCATCCTTCCTCCAGGAAATATAAGAAAGTTGTTTTTTTCTCTGTCATAATAACTCTCATTACACAAGAATATCTAAAACATCCAGCAGAAATATACAATTTCCTTCCCAACTTTGGAAAGTCCTATTGAAAGCTATGGGGGGTGTATCTAACCATATAAAGCCCATAGGAAAGAAGAAGGAGAATAAGAAGCTAATGAAGAAGCAGAAGAATATGGAGAAGAGGGAAATTAGCCAAAAAAAAAACTCAAGGAAGAAGAAGGAAGAAGGGAACAAATTGTGCTAAAAACCAAATAGCAATGCCTAAGAGAGAGCTAATCCAAACAGAGAACTCCAAATTCCATTAGGCAATCATCCAGGCTGCAAAAGAGAAGAAGAAGGCAACAAGAAACAGGAAGGTATTCACCATCAAATTAGAACTCAAATTTTAAAGATGGAAAGAGGCATTCCAAGACATCTCTAATCTCTTTCTAGCTTTTTCCCAAGGCCTAGAAGATGTTATAGAAAGGTAAGAGGAAAAAATTAAGCATGAGGTGCAATTTTGGTCAAGATTTGATAGATTTTGTGATGTGCTACATAAATATATAGGTCTTCTACAGGATGCTCTGTGTTGCTACATGATCTCATATATGGGCATTTTGAAGGTTTCAAAGGTGTCCAAATGGTGGAAAAAGGAAGTAAGATATTGGAAAAGAATGTGGAAGACCTTGCTAAAATCTTCAAAGGAAAAAGGCAGTATAATGGTCTCTAGAAACATTGTGATTTTTCTGTGCACAAACAATTTTGAAAAAATGAGTGAAATTGGAATGAAGGTTTCAAGGGAGAGGATGTGAATGACATGGATCTACAAGCCAACAGAGTTCACTTACAAATGGGAATGTTATGTTTTTGTGCTTGAAGGATTGCTAAAAAATCATGAAAATAACAACTACATTTTGTTCATGTCCTTGCAGAACCTACAACCAAGCTTCTTAAGAGAAAGGACTGAGGAATGTACAAGAGAGAGGCCATCAGGACCATGAATGAGGCACAATGAGGTCACTAAGTTTCTTAGAGGATGAGACACAGTTTCACCAGGGGGGTATGATAGGTCTCCAAATTAGACATAATTTAAGGCCCATCTGGCCATGTTTCAACACATTAAACCTCTTTTTTGCATTAGATGACATAATTTTAATTTAATATGTTGATTATGAAGGTTTATGGATAATTGCATATTTGTGCCTAATATTATTTATTTTTGTAGAATATTATGAGAATATTAGGTAGATTATGAAGGTTTGGAGGAGGAGATAATTTAGGGGCTTGATCCCTACTACAGGAGGATCAATATTGGATAATAAATCAACAATATATTATGAAATTATTCCATAAATTTTGGAGCTCCAATGATTGAGAAAATATAGGAATGTGTTCCTTGTCATTTAATGGAGATTCCTAGTGTTGGGAACTAGATCCACTATTTGAGGGATTTTGGAGGGGAAACCTTCCTCCTTTCATGGAGAATTCTTCCTAATAATTTTTTATAAGTACCAATTCTAATTTTCCTCTAGGCGTTGGTTTTTATTAGTCCTCTTGTGGAGAAGACTTGTATTTTTGCAACAACACTTTCATTTCTTACAAAGATGTAATTGCATTGCTAGAAAGAATGAAGCTTCGTATCATTTTAAGCTTATAAATATTGGTATCATTCATTACTATGATTTTCCTTGGTCTTGGCCATCCCAGGGACCTTAAAGCCATTTTTTATAATTTATTTTTCTTCTTTTCACTTCCTATTCACACGCATCACTTGTTCTTGTTTTTTCCTATTCCTGCATTTAGTATCAATGATATCTTGTTGTAGGATTGGGTTAACTGGTTGAATTAAGTTCTGTAATAGGATCAAAGGCATGATTTCATCCTTGGAACAACTTTGTAAGTTCATAGTAATCATTGAGGTACTTGGATTCGTTTGCTTATTCCCAAATCTAAATTTCTGGAAGTCCCTTGTGGCAAATAATATTACTTTTCTGCTATTTTTTAGAACATTCTAATGAGATCAATGGAGTTTATTCCACTTGAATTAGATCATAGAAAAATTATAGTTAATAAAAACATTTACCCCATTGAATTTTCACTTGATTAGGTTAGGCATATGATAGATTAACTAGTTCACTAGTTCTCGAAATTCTAGATTTTAGACCAGTAATTTTATGCTATTTTTAAGAATGGGTTAATAGGGGTATTTTTGAGTGATTCCACTTGTAATGAAGACCTAATACACCCTATTCAATAATAAAAAATTGTCCCATCCCATTTGAATTTGATTTTCTTGGTCATTCGGTGAATTATATCTTCCTGTAGCAAATCTTGTAACTTCCTGTAACACTTTTCTAACACGTATATACTTGACTAGATTTTCTCAAAAAGCTTGGTTTTTGTCCCTTAGTGTTGAATGATAACCCCTAGGCTCTAAATACATGGTTGAGGAACAATAAAACACCAATTAGGACATGTATTTTTAAAAGAGTAAATTAGGCTTATTTATTTGAATTCATGCCCTTGGGATTTCAATTACAAATTGTTGTCCTTGCCTAGGATTAATTTCTCTTCAAAGTAACATTTCCATTTTTGCAATTTTTTTAGGATTTAATTTCATTAAATTCACTCCATTACATCATGACAATGAAATAAAGACACATTGTATGTTGCACATATAGTTTCGATACCTCTTAAGTTTGTACGAACTCTAGGTTGTTAATTAAAGTTGGTAGCCTTGAGAGTTGCAACATTCTTGTTGCAATATTGAAGCTTGTCATAAAAAAGTGTCCATGATCTGATAACCAATGATTAGGTCATCAGTAAAAAATTCCCTCCCTATTCTACACTTACTGGAGTGGACTCGTCTGGAATGACATTCTGAAAAATTAGCAGAAATGGGCTACTCTGAAAATTCTTCATCTTTGACAACATTTTTCAATTTCTTGCGCAAATGATTAGACAACCTCTCTTCATTCATAATATGTATAAATATCTTGAACCATTCCATGATAGTTTGGTATGCCTCTTGTGGAGGTCGAGGACTCTTCACATGTCCCTTGTCCTGATGTCCTACTCTAGGGCGATAAGAAGAAATTATTTGCTTGAAAATCTTAGCAGCATCTTTATAATACTCTTGCTGAATAAGATCATACAAATTCTTAGAAGATGAAACTTTTATAATAGAAAGTTGTTTAGGAGCTTCCTTATCGGCTCTAGTGTGCTTGCATCCTCTAGTAACAATATTAATATTAGGTTGCAAAGGTGATTCAGGCTCTCTTCTTTCTACATTAATCATATTAGCACCTCTTTGTTTGTTGCACTCTTCCTAGCGAGTAATTAATTCTAGACAGTCTTATGTAGTACGATTATTTACTCGATAGTGAGAACACCAAGGCCTCCTTAGAAATGGGCAATCTTGAGCAACATGACCTTCTTGTTCACAATTATAGCATTGAACGAGACCTATACCTCTAGTTCTCTCTCCCATTAATCCACCTCCTCCTCATCCTCGAGGAGATTCATTGAACTAAAATGTATTACGGTCTAAATGATCATCCATAGCATCCATGGCTTTTCACTAGTCGGTATAGTGAGTAGGAGACTGAAAAAAATCACAAAACATGTTACTTTGGACATTGGAATATTTCTGCAACACAGGGAAAAGTTGAGATGCATGACCATAAGTGTGACATATTTCTCTATATTCATTAGTAGACACACCTTGATGATTAGTGAACACATGATATTAAGTGTGTCCATGGTAAGGAACACTGGTTGAAACTTGTGCAACCCCTCCAAAATATTCTAGTTGTGGCGAAGGTGGTCCCAGAAGTGCAGCATAAGGTATTTAACTTCTTGATCTCGAGAATTATGTAGTATGATCCCTTCAACATGACAAATAGTACATGAAATGTGTAGATGAGATTGGCTTGGAAAATTCATATCCTTCATTCTCTCAGTTAGATCAATGATTTGATAATGTAAACCAATGATAATAGGGTCACTAAAAGTAGAAGCTTCTCTATAATCATGAGGATACCCCACCATTGCCTCGATTTTCATGTATTTCTCTAGTGCATCTTATATAAATTCAATATTCTACTACGTTAGGGGGATTCTGGTTAGTGGTAATAATTCCTTAATCAACCAATCCTTTTGATTATGCTGATGTATAGGATAAGTGAGCTTCCCTACTGCATCCTTTAGCTGTTGCATGCATTCCCATGTGGTTTCTCCCTCACAATGTTTAATATCCCATAATTCGGCTAAGCCCTACTATTTTATCTAGGGAATTTTGTGCTCCTTAATAAACTCCTATTTAAATAAAAAGTTGGATTTGGATTTATAGTTGACCACTTAATGAATAATATGTGAGATGTATCTCATAAAGTTGTCTGAAACTCAACTATTTTGGAATCCTCTGTAATTTTCCTATCCCTCCAAGTGGCTTTGCACAAATACCAATGTTGTTTTATGTCTTAGTCTCCTTGGCACGAAAATTCAAGGTATCAAGTAAATGATCCTGCTACATTCGTAGCCATTGTTGTGTGAACATGTGGAACTAAAATTAAGCATTGCAAACTAAGTTTTCAAAAAGTTATAGTGTGGCTGAGTACCACTACCACCAGAAGTACCAGATACATACACCTTATGAACTTTCTGAAACTTCAATGTTTTAACCAACTTTGAAATAAAATTGACAAGATTTTGATAAAGTACCAAGGGAAGGTTAGGGAGAGAGCTAATCAAACTATAATCTTGAAAAGTGCTATGTACGGGGAGCAATCATCTTCATGAAATAACATCGTCATGAAGAAATGCATCTCTTCATCCACGAGACCATTTCGATCCATCATCGTGATTGGTTGTCATGAAATTTCTAGTGTTTAGACTCCCTATGATTCCTAGTGGGCTCAATTATCCCTACTTTGATCTCCTACCCTATCCCCTATAGCCACTCCTACTACCCTAGAGTTTGATCTCTCACCTATTTCCACATTCTACATCTCTAGGTTTCCCATTCCTCCTATCTACAACTCCAATTTACTGAACACTTCACCTATATCCTCTAACTCTCTTTGTCTTCTCCTAATCTACATAGCTTACGTCCCACCATTCATAAGCTAACGAAACCATTCCAAGTGCTCTAAAATCCCATGCATTCCAAAACTCCTCCACATCTATTACAACTTCCTCTAATCTTCCTCAACTAGTCGATATATCTCACAAAACTCCTACCTGCAATATGATAATTTTATGTTTCCATATTGGTTTGTTGGAACGGAAATAGTATTTCTTCCACCATAAGGACCTGTTGTAGTTGCTGAAACACCATCCAAAATTTGGGCTTACACCCAATTTTGGAGACTTCCTTGGTTTTATACATTGTTATCGCAAAAATTAGAGCTTATTACATGAGCTTTCTTGTAAATTTTTCCCCTTTGCATGTTGGATTAACTGTAGTATTTTGGTATGTTTGGTTGTTGCGCAATGTTTAGAAGCCTATTTTGATGGTTTCAAAGGGTTGTATTTGTGTATATGATTTTTCTAACTATGTAAGCATCTATTGCAATCATGCACAAAGTTCTGAGCATTGTCGCACAAGTGTCATCACAGTCGTCCCAAAGTCTGTTTTAAGTGTCGCACTAGTTGTATTTTGTCGTAAAGTAGTAATAAGGAGGGAAAATATTTTTTCATATGTTCGTATGATCTATATTGTCATGTTGTAAAAGTATTATAAGTGTGTGATCACAATCATAGTCCATAACCTATCTCACCGATCCCACACTTAGCCATTTTTGGAAAAACTTTCCGAATGAGCAACCTAGCCTCTCCCGAGTTGTGCACTATGCAGTCTCATCCCTCTAGCTTCAAACTTGCTAATTGGCACTATTAAATGAATAGTTTTTGTCTTTGAGTATTGCTACACTGTGCAGTTTCTATGCCCAAGCCCCAACCTTGACCTCCAGAATTGTACATTCATGTCCTCCATCCCAGCTTAAATTGCGCACTACACATCGTCAAGCCTCAAGCTAATCCCCTGAGTCCTTGAACTACACAATTGCATAGTTTCCCAACCTCCCTAGACTCCCAAAACTACATTTTTGTCTCTCCTATTGTCCATTCCTTCAGCCTGTTGCCACTGGCTCTGGAAATTACTAGTCTTGTCCCTCAGGCCTGCCTAGGTTGCGCATTGCATATTCTCAAAGCTCAAGATTTCCCTTGGCTGCTAGAACTGCACAATGTGTAGTCTCAAAGCTCAATCTTTTCTCCTCACTATTGGAACTGCGCAATGCACAGTTATTGAGTCCCTCTTCCCATCCTGTCACTTGTTCAGAGCTCAGTTGGTGGATTAGAATGCATCATCTTAGACTAGGCGGTTTTCGGATTGATGTCATCTCGTCATGAGTGAATTGCAGGAACAAGAACCTTATCATGTCATGGAAATATGATGGAGAAAGATAAGAAGGAGGGAAGCATGCTTGAAGACTCTCTTGTATCTGAACTTAGAATTTAATCAATCAAGAAAAAGCGAAGGGACACTAGTTTGTGACCACTATCCAAGACTAAAGATCATTGAGGATTTTGCATCACCAAGATATTCAGAGGTGAAGAGAAGTCATATTGAAGAAGACATCCATTACTTAGCAGCAACAATGTCTTGACATTACCACATAATCAAGAAGTTCATGTTAGCAGTGTCATGTCATGAGTGGTCATATGCCACATCACTATTTTGGATCATGTATATTGGATTCAAATGTAGTGTAAAGTGAAATTCCAAAGGACATACATTGAATTTAAAGAGTCATGCAAGTTGAAAAGTCATAGGAAGTCAAATAGTCATGAGGGTAGTCAAAGAGTCACCCATGGTTATATATACTCCCTCATTGTATGAATAAGGACATTTCACCTTGGCTCCTCTAACAAGGCATTAGAGAGATAAGCTAGTTCTTTGAGGAGGAAGGAGTGGACTACTAGAGCTAGTGATGTACATTGTAAAACATGTGTCTTGGAACTTTTACTTAATAACAAAAGCCTTCAAGGCCAACACATTATTCATGCATGGACTATGAATGTTTGTAAGGATATTATGTGCATGTTTTTATTTCATTTTTGCTTTCACATGTGCTAAGATAGTTGAGCTATTTCAGCTATTTTAGTACTTATCTTATTTAGAATGTGATGTAATGGTTTTTATTGTTGTCCCATCCTTGTGGACTATTCCGCAGGATATTAGATAGATCTTTCTTCATTTATTGATTGTAATGACCGTCTCATCTGATGTGGACTATTCTGTTGGATGTTAGATGAGCCCTTCTGGTTCATGTGTGTCTCTTCCTAGGTGGTACTATTACCTCTCACTTAGAGGCTCAGTTTTCTCCCCTCTCTGTAGTAGAAGAACCTTGACACAATTGCAATTAAACACTCACTAGGCACACCTTCTTGCTTTTCAAAGATAACATTACATCCCTCTCTCTTGCTGACAGTTAGAGCCAAGGGAAACCTTTAAGAATTTGGCAACTGAGCCTTTATACCAGATGGTACTCCTACACCAAATGGTGTGAGGTATAATTGAGATTTCACATAGGGGACATCTCCTGAATGTTGGCAGGTCCTGCAGTGTCAAAATTTATGGTGCTAGAAGGAGGGCAACCATTGTTTTATGGCTGATAACCCCACTGACCTCAACATCTCAATTTTTGGTCAAGGCAACAATGTTCATTGCACCTCCCCTACTCATATTTCTGAAGTTGGTGACTCTTCTCAGCCCAAGCCTGAACAGACTTGTGAAATCCCATACAATCAGATTGAGGCCATCTGTCCTATAACTCGTTAGTTTGCAAAAGTTATTGGATTGATCTCGAGAGTACTCAGTATTCCATATTCTTTGAAGAAGAATAAGACCACCCCCATAGGGATAGTGGTTTCTACTCTTGAATAATTTTTTCTTTCCACTCTTGAAGAATTACCAGACTCTGTGGAGAATGCAAAAGAGCCTCCACTCTTTCATGGTGGTGATGAAGATAACATTGTAATCTTAGACACAACTTTCTGTGGGTCAGTCATAAAAGAGGAAGAGGAAGAAGAGCCACGAGATTTTGATAAAGAAGAGGAGGAGAGTGAAGACGAAGAAACCAATATTTGGACTCGATGACTCAGGGACCACTTGTACTTTCGGGTTTTCTACACAAGATTCCAAAGCATTAGGAGTAGCTCTTAACAAAGTATGACCGTGAAAAACAGTGAAGGTTGATGACCATCTAGACAACTTTTACCTACGTCTGAAAATACTTGAGGTATGGCACGATGATGTTGCATGTTGACATTTTCCATGTGCCTTGAATGGTAGATCAATTGTATGGTATCACAACCTTCCTCGGAACACCATCCAAAATTGGAGGGGGTTTAAGAAAATCCTATTTGAAAAATTTGTTGATGATAAGACCCTTGCCATATTATTTAAAGAGCTAGGTAATCTTAAGATGGAGAAAAATGAGAAAGTGAAGGATTTCAATTAGAGATTCAACTACAGCTTAAATAAATTTCTAGAAAACATGAAACCTCATGACTCCATCACAATATATTTCTACACTTCTACCTTGGTAGCAAGCATTATATTACTAATGGAAAATTAAGAAGATGCTACCACTATTGAGAAGGACATGCACGCAATTAGAGTCATCTCGAATGATCAACCAATAAACGACTCCAAAGACATAGGTAAAAGGTCTCAGGCCTCCATGAGCAAGGCCAAGGAGAAAGAATCGTCTAATATTAAAATGTTGACCTCCCTTATCAAGGCTCTGTCAAATGAGATGGAAGAGCTCAAATAGAGGTCAAGTGAGATGACCATGAGCAACAAGCCTCCTAGATTCAATCTATTCAGAAGGACTACAAATTTTGGTAGTAGCAACAAGCAACTGACAAAGTTTATCCAAAGATCCAATGTTGTATTGAATATTGAACATCTTGACATAGATCAATACTATTTGTATTGTCAAGAACGTCATTCAGAGAAAATGTTCCCACTATAGAATTAGGCCATGAATATTCTTTCTACGCATCTTGTTGATGTGGTAATCGCTGAAGAGTAGACTGAGCCTACAGAAGAGAAGGAAGAATATGCTACAAGCGATGAAAATGCAAGTGTCAGGCATGCAGTAAACATGTTTAATCACATACTCACATCCTAAAAGAGTATTGTTGACAAGATGCCTCCAATTGATGGTTCAACCTAGAAGTAGACCAACCGGTACAACTTGAGAATCCAACAGCCAACCACTACAGTTGATTTTTCGAAGCAGAAAATTAAAGAAAATTTGTTGAGGAAAATCAGTCCACCCATCAACTCATCACAAAACACTCAGAGTGAGTCTGGGAAATTAGTATCAATGAAAAGTGCTTCTGCGAGTAATAAGGACAAAACCATCATTTTGGAAGCCAAAAATCTAGTTACATCCCTAGACACTTTAGGCATTCTTCCTGCTTTGGACTACAACATAATTGATGATATGAAGAAGGTTCGTGCAAGCATTTCATTGTTTGAGTTAACAAAGATCATGAGCCAATGGGATATCCTCTTACGAGAACTTGGGCACACCATTGTAGGTAATGTTGCCTCTTTAGACAAGGTATAGGGTAAGTCTTATGGTTCTCTCAAATATGTACTTAACACTTTAACAATGGATGCAAATATGCTCTGCCCCCTTTCTGTTAACTTTCTAAATATTTAATTTCAATGTACACAATTTCTTGGTTGATTCCAGTGCATCAGTGAACATAATGCCATTATCTGTTTCCAAGAAAATCAACACAAAATGGGACAAAAAAATGCACAGGTTATTCAACTAGATGTAACTCATGTCCATGCAATTGGTGAACTTGGATAAGTGATCACCAGCTTGTCATCCGATGGACGAGTTCACCAATGTATCAATATAGTGATTGTGGACATTCCAGAAGCATACAATGTGTTGTTGAGCAGAGAATGGTCCACCAAGCTACAAGGTTACTTTGCTACAAACTGGTCACATCTATGGCTTCCATATAAGGGAATAAATGATCAAATCTCAATGGATTCAAACAGATACATGAAACACATTATCACTCCCTTGAACAGACAAAATGAAAATAGTTGGAGCTCATTCCTAGTCCAACTAGTGAAAATGACATTTGTATAGTTAGTAGTAGTAATAAAAATACTAATGTAGTTCCAATTCCATATACATATGATATGTGGACTTTATACATGGATGGTTCCAAAACGTGGTAGCGATATGGAGTTGGTTACATTTTAATAGAACCGCTACAAAGAAAACATTTGATCTCTAGCCACTTGGAATTTGAGTGCACAAACAACACCACAGAATATGAAGAAGTCATCTTAGGCTTGCAAAGAGCCATTGACCTCAACGTTTCCATCTTAAAATAAGTAGGTGCATAAATTATGGTGTGACAGGTACATAATACCATACATTGTGTGTCAACTCATCTTAGAAGATGTCAAAACAAGGTATGGCATCTGATTTCACATTTCCAAGCTTTCAATATCATTTTTTTTCCAAGAATGCGTAATGTAGCTACATATGCATTAACACATATCGTTGCTAGGTTGTCAACATTGAGGGACAATTTTTCTATTGAATTTATTTATAAGCCTCCCGTCCCTAATAATATCACTAATTTATGAATTTTTTATGATGACTAGTAGATATCATGCTTCATGGTGAACGTTAATGTGTTCAAAGACACAATGTTTGATGAGGATGAGCATGAAAAGGAATTGTGGGATGCAACCAGTGCAAGTAAAGGAAATATCATCCCAAAAGGTGTGGTATCATTGGAGAAACTATATGACCTATAGAATCACTTCCAGGGACCTATTAGTTCTAAGTCCCATAGTTCCACACTATCACACTAACATATTAACTTAGGAACAAAAAAGATCCAAAGTATGTCAATATCTGTACTTGATGTACACCACAAGAGTGATAAGCCTTTATCTTCTTATTCACGTAGTACAAGGTGTTCGCATGTATGTATGATGAGCTTAAAACATATGACATGTGAATTATCTAGCATGTGATACCAATAAAAGAAGGGCCCAAGCCATTCCAATAAAAGTTGAGAAAAGTACATCCAATGCTTGAGCCTCTTATTCAGAAAGAGTTGAGGAAACTGCTGAATGCCCAAATCATATACAAAGTGTGACACTTAATGTGGGTGTAAAATTTGGTCATATATAGAATGCGACACTAGCAACAAAAGAAGTAAAAACAAAGAATAAGAAGAATATATTTCAAGATGGGAGAAAGAAATTGATATCTACAACGTTGAGCGAGCCTCCCTCACTACTAGCACAAACTCTTGGTACGTAGATGTGTGCCAATTCCTTGAGCACAAAAAAATTCCCTCCGAATTTTCTAGACAGCAGAAGAGGGGACTCAGACCTAAGGAATTATCCTATCAGTTGGGGCATGGGGTGTTGTTCAAAAAGCACCACAACAGAGTGTTGCTCAAGTGTTTGGAAGCACATGATTCTGAAAAGGTATTGCACGATCTCCATGACGAACCAGTTGAGGGTCACTTTGTAGGAAATAAAACAAGACATAAGGTCACATGGGACAATTTTTATTGGCCTAAATTATTCAGATATTCTCATGCTTATACCCACAAGTTTCTAGTCGGTCAAAATTGTGTTGAAAGAAACAGTAAGTCAGCTGCCCCATTGTAGCCCATTACATTGAAAAAACCTTTTCAATAGTGGGGCTTGGATATTGTTGGGGAAATTTTCCCGCATTCATCAAAGCAACACGACTACATCCTTACTACCACAGATTACTTCACGCGGTGGATAGATGTAATTCCTCTCAAATAGGTGAATGACCAGGAATTCATAATTTTCCTTTAGTATAACATCCTTTCTAGGTTCGAAATTCCTACTTCATTTGTTTTCAACATTGCAACATATTTTTCATAGCTAAGACTTTATGATTTTTCACTGGAAAATGGTATTATATTGAAACATTTGGAAAAATATTATCTGTAGGGGAATGATCTTGCTGAATCCATAAATAAGAACATAATCCACATTATAAAAAGACCCATATTCTCTGAGCAACGAAACTGGCACTCCACTTTGGTAAATTCCTTATGGGATGACTAAGTCATGTTGAAACCTTCGATGAACACAACCCCTTACTTCCTGGTGTATGGAAAAAAATCCATCCTCCCACCCAACATCTACTTGCCTTCTCTCCAACTCTCACAAGAATCCCAAGGCAATCCCTGTATGTTAGTGATGCATACAATGGATACCCTTGACAAGATATAGGAAGAAAGGTTGGAAGCAAAAGAAAAAATTTCACTTCACTAGAAATGTTTCAAGAGGTGGTTTGAAAAGAATTCTGGAGGGAAAAAAAACTTCATTGTGGGTGACCTAGTCTTAAAGTGGGATAAAACCCCACGAGGACCAAAGAATGCACACTAAGTTTTAGTCCTTGTGGATTTGGGCATTCATGGTGCATAAAAAGGTTGGCCAACACACTTATCATATTCAGTCACTTGACAAGAAGATTGAATCTCCCCCTGTCAATGGCCAAGACTTAAAACACTATTTTCAATGAAGATCTGGGGTTATGCCCTACATTGTGTACATAGTCTTTTCTTTTATTGTTTGTTTGTTTGCTTCAATTTTGTTTTGGTTTTCGTCTTGTGAATAAGTGTTGTGCATGTACTTGTTGTAGCTTCTAAGTATGGGTGTGGATGAACTCTAAAGAGTCTTGTGACACTTCAGCATTTGGCTATCCTTATATCCATCTTCCTTGTGTTGGTTATATCTTTTGGCCGATGAAGTTCTGATGGAAAATACAATTCGTTCGTAAGGAGATATTTGGTCCAACCATGAACCCATGTCTATTCTAGAAACCTCATGCCTATACTCAGTGTTTATGTTTTGGTGTGTTCACACTTATCCAACTCTTAGAAGCGGAAAAGGGGAATAATATAAATGAGAAAACCTAAATCAAAGGTCTCTATATGCGTATTTTAAGGAACAACCTCTCTTACTTTCAATAAGTCCGAATCCCTTTGTTATAGACATATTTGGGAACTGCAACCCCAATCTTATATGTCAATAAACCAAAGGCTCTTTAACCCCTAAAAGTTTTGTTTCATACCCTAAATGATCATGGTCAACTGATTACAGCATTCCCCAAAAGCTCCACCTGAAAAACCACTCAGAACTGCCCAAAACTGGACCATACTGACTGCTCCACTGTGAAGGTGTGATGCATACTAACTCCTACACTAGCCAGGTGTGATGCATACTAAAGAGGCCTTCTGTGGGGTGTGATGAGTGAGAATGGACAAATATCTGAGACAATTTGCTAAGTGGATACTCATGGAATCTTCTAGAAACTTCTCCTATGACACTTGCCTCTCTGAATTCACCCAGGGATGAGTAAGAGATTCAAGAAATCTCCTAGTGGAACCAAGAACTAAAAGTGGAATGGCACTAATAAAAAACCCAGAGATGACTCACACCCTTACAGATATCTATAATTGGATCCCTCATATGAGAGATCTGGAGGTTGGAATTTTGTAATTTGTAAGGAAGTGCTAATAGTTTGTCTTTGAGAGAGAACATTGTATTGTTGGATGATCTTGCTTTTCATGGTGAAGAGGGCTTTAATGCTGGGAGGATGATGCTGGATCAGACAGCTGGGTTTTATTCCTCTCTTCTATTATTAATAAATTTCTTTGAGTTTTCCTCCATACAATCATGTATTTGTGAATGTTATTATTTGTAAATTCCATTGTATGCTCATTGTATTTATTATTATGCAATGCTTATAATATCATAGATCGATATGCTTTGATGGTGTTTTGTTACTTCATTTCTACAGGTATTCTCTAAGCAGGACAAGTAGGAGAAGAGTTGCAAACTCTGTCAAGGAGGCGAATCAGGCAAGCAGTCAAGGGGAAGATCTAGGTTGGTCCCTTTGCTTCTCTCTTATCTATCATACATAGAGGAAATCACAAATTGCTTTGATTTTTTGTTTCTAGGATAGCTACCAATCCTAGTGGGACTAGCAGATGAAAAAGACACTAATTTCCCCAGAAACAAAATGGCGACACCACTGGGGAGTGAATAGTTTGTTCGTTTATTGTCCTTGTTTTCTTTATAAACTATAGACGGAGCTTGAAGTTTGCCAAATAGCCTTCAAACTTCTTTTGCTATGTAATTGCAAAGTAGATGAATGTTGCTTCAGTCAATCTCCAGTTTAGTTTATGAACTGAACATCTAACTTACAGGCATCCTAGATGCCCTTGTGGTAGCTCATTAACCTCCCAAGATCATACCCTTGTACTTTTCTCTTTACTGTCCATAATAACTCAGCTTAATCCACTGAAATCAGCTGTAAATTTGAGCTAAAACCCATATTAGTTGCGCTCCCTAGCCCATCGCACTGTCTCTAACTGGAATTTAGTATGCATCGCACTTCTCATGTGTAGCAGGTGAGATGCATCCTTGTTTATGTGAAGAATAGGTGCAATGACTGAGTAATCCTATTTCTCTCCTTGAAATTTGGAGTTTTTGTCCTTGTTTTCAGCTCTTTTTGATTGTTTTGCTGCTTATGAAAATTATCTCATTACTGAAGCCTCCTTGCTTTACATAGTTCAATCTCCATTGATAAGGATTAGTAAATTTTTTCCATCATTTACAATCTATTGTTGAAAATTTACTTAAATCGAACTGTCGTTTCATCAAAAAAGAGAAGTGTCGTAAAGTCTTCCTTCTCTAGACAGTCGATTGAAAATTTTGTTTTATATTCGATTTGATTTATTTTTGTTTGAAGTGTCGAAAGCATTTTCTATTCAAAATTTAAGTGTCATTTAGTCTTCCTTTCAATTTTGAAAAGAAATTGTTGAAATGTCGCTTTGAAGAAAATAGTTCAGATCTATACTTAGTTCTCTTTTTTTGGCATTCCTCACATTAAGGGAACAAAAAACAAATACATGCATTTGCATTTTCATTTAGACTGTGTGCAAAAAAAGATTTATGAAAAGTGCATTTAGTGTGTGCTCTTTGCTCTTTGGTTGAAAGAATCGTAATCTTCCTTCCTTAGTAGCTAGGATTTTTCATTTCTAAAAATAAACAACGATTGTTTATCATTTTAGATTGCATATTTAGGAATTTTAAATCTACATCACGTGGTGAAACTTGAAAGAAAAACTTCTAAACAAGATCAACTCTAAAATAAATCTCAATGAACTTAACAACGCTTTAGATGTGTTCCGGCATTGTAAAATCTAGTAACTATCGTTTTCATCGAAGGTTGGGTGATTCCCTCTCTTTGATATGACAAGTGCTAGCACGGACTTGTTCTCCCCGTACCATTGAGTATATATTTGGAGACCACAATAGGCTTACATCCTTTATCCATAGGAAGCCATGTCTGCCGCCCTATCGTTCACAATGCACTAAACACAACATTCGAGAAGATTGACTGACGTACATAAGTCCTTGGTAATTTCTTTTTAATTTACCACCAAGGTGTATATTGCAGTTTTACGATTGGTTTGGCAATCCCTCTATCTAGATCTCTAGAGTAGTCACTTTCATTCCTTTTCGACTCCTTAAAATAAAAGGTCCATCTGAGCACTTGTCACTTCAGGCTCATTAAAAATTGAAGGGGATTAGAGTCATCTTTAGCTTTTTCTCGACTCGTAAAAATTAAAAAAGAAAAGTTATGTCAAAGCGTCATTAAAATTTATTTAATTTGGAATAACATCCCTATTCCTTCGTTGATCTTAGGTTGAGATAATGGATTCCACCAATCATGCAATCCCTCTTGAGGGGAATCCTAGTCCATTTTCTTCTTGGGGAAATATGGATGCTCCATATATGGCCACATTGTCCCTTCCAGGAATCAGAATTGGTCTACCGGTATGGCTATTCTCAACCTCTGTCATTCAAAATATCGTAATTCCTTAGAAATCGAATCAACGACCATTTGATACTGAATTTGAACCTTCACCTTCTACCTTGTTTGTTTCTCCCTCCCCTTCTTCCTCTTCACTTGGTGAAAATAGTGGCACTAGTAATCAAGTAGCTAAGAAGAAGAATAAAGGGAAGGAGAAGAAGAAGAAGAAGTCAGTTAAGCAAGGGGGTAACCATGAATCATCTGGTGAAAATACGCACACTAAATCTCCCAAATATCCTTGTGTAATTTTCAGAGGAAACCATTTTCATCGGGATTGTCCTTGCATTCCACAGATCTTGAGAGAATAGTCTCCCCATTCACACCATCTGGTGTCGTCAACCTCTAGCGATCATGTTGAAAGCACACCATCAACTAGTGAAAATGAATGTTCCTGGACAGAAAGGAAAGGTCAAAATTCCATGTGTATTATGTGAGGGGGACCATCACCTTCCTCGTTGTCCTTTTTTGGATGAGGCTAAAAGAGTCTTGTGTAACCGTCCTGCTTCATCACAGTGACTTCCATTCGGATACAAGAAACTCTCCCCAAGTCCTTTACTAGTTGAAAATCCAACCGACAAGACTCAATTGTCGGTCGAAACACCTATCATTGAGGGTGAATCTTTTGAGTCCACACCGGACCAAAGTCAACAGGTCGAGATGGCAGTAGACCCAGTTTTACCTTCAGAAGGTCCACCTTCATATGATACAATTTCTAAAGAGAATGAGATTGACACCGTTCAAATTATTTTTGTTAATATAGAGTCTGATGAACCTGGGGGCAATCTGCCCATTCCTTTACATCAGGAGGAAAATTCACCAGTTCAAGGGGTTCATTCAACTGTTTATTCGGTACCCCCTCCAAGCAGTCTAATCGCTTCCTTTGATTGGAATCGACTACCAAGATCCTGTTTTCCTTCTAATGTACCATTCTGGATCATAGTACAAGTTTAGAAAATGATTGTGTCTAGCACTATCATAGATGAATGGGCTTTAGTGAGTATCCTTTCCTTAACTACTTGGAAAGCACTTGGTTCACCATTGCTTATGCTTGTGACACATAATTTGTCAGGCTTTCACAAAGGAACCAGTCGACCATTAGGGATCCTTCATAAGTTACCGATAACTTTGGGAAGGAAAGTCGTTCACTTGAACGTGATGGTAGTCCAAGGACCGTTAGATTACAATCTACTTCTTGGATGTGACTATGTTTACAACATGGAAGCTATTGCCTTGATGTTCTTTCGAGTGATGTGTTTCTGGCATGAAGGCAAGATTGTCACTATTTACTAGCCTTCATTTGTCGGTTCAAGCACAGCTTCAAGACAAAGATCATCCCTAAATGGTCCTTTGTGTCAAGGGTGTCTCTTCAACCTTCATTCCGTCCGCCTAATTACCGTGAGTATTCTGGTGAATGTAACGAAGCTTGGGGGCATGCACCCTAGTCTACTTAGGCAGGCGAACCCAACTAAAAAGATAGTTTTCCCTATAGGTTATGTGATTGGAAGTGTTATCTCACACCATTCACCTTTGTCTATTTGATGGATGAAGCCAAGGAAGTATTTTGTCTAACCACTGACAAAAAGAATCTTGCTTAACCGCAGTGATTTCCATATGGTTACTTGGAGACTCTCCTTTTCTCGATGCCTGGGGGCATGGAAACCTTTTTAGGCCAACAAAAACGATCAATTTGATTTTTTATATTTTTAGATTTTTTATCTTTTTAGTTTTTCAACTTCTTAGGTTAGGTGATTGGTCTGATCCACCATTCACCTTTGTCTGCATTACAGACGAAGCAAAGGAAGCGTTTGAACTGTTCCACGGACGAAACCATCCTACCTAACCTCAATAGTTCCTTAAATTTATAGTTTTTTAATATTTTTAGTTTGATCATTTCTAGCTTACATAAAAAGGAAAAATGAGCAATGTTATTGCATGGTTCAAGCTCATTAAAGAATAAACCTACCACTGAGCATATGTTCCCCCAAAGTTCAAGCTCGTAAAAAAACAATAAACCCACCTTTGGTAGATAAACTTTGTAATTGCCATAATGTCAGCCTTTTGAGCCTTGGTTGTGTTCCTGCCATGACCTCCATTCTTTTGGCCGATTATATGCTTCTACTTGATTGTTTACCCATTTGAGGAACAGCTGTGACGAGTGGTCCTATTAGCCACCCTCTTTACATCACCATGTCTTGAGAAGTTCCAATCCTACCTGGAACGAGTTGCTACCCTAAACACCACTCGTTCCCAAAAACAACGAGTCCACTTTAAAATCTTTTCAGACTTATTAAATATGAAAAGATTGTCGAGAAATTGGCATCTCCAGCTTGCTAAAGTGATTGGAAGTGCCATCCCTCCTGCATATTTTAATCTTTTTGGACTTGAGGGATTATCCCACAAAAAGATTGAACGCTTGTTTTTTTGGCTCGCTAAAGTGATCAAAAAATCATCCCTTATGTATTATTTTATACTTTTTCAGACTTAATGGATTATGCTACGAAAAAGGACTGTTGGAGTTTCCTTTTCATCCCTTTTCAAACTCTCTAAAGATGAAAAGGACCGAGTTATCCTAGTCGTTAAATTTTTGTTAAAACAGTAGCGACAAACTTGTCTTCCCAGACAAGAACGAGTTTCATTGTCGCTAGGCTCGCTAAAACATAGTGACAGGTTAGCCCAAAGGGAAAATTATAGAACAAGCATGTGTTATCCTCCTCAAGCTTGACAAAAATAAAGAGGTACTGGTCAACAATGACTAGGGAAAAAGGGAAGAAAAATTAAAGAATTTTATTGGTAGTAGGTTGCTCTTGAACATGACACTTTCACTCCATCATCATGATTGAGTCAGGTTGGGTTATTTTGTTCACCAGTCATATCACCGTTGGTCTGCCATACCATCCATATTTTCGGGTTAACGCTACTAGTCCATCTCAGTGTCACCAATATGTTCAAGGGAAGTCATTCAGAGAATTCACCATCCAATTAATTCCTCAACCACTGCAATACCTTCACCCTCCATTTTTCATGACCCCATTCCTGAACCTTGTATCATCAGATTGTTTTCACCTCCATAAAATCATTTGCTTCGTTTTGTGTCGTTGATGTGGGATACATTAAGGCCCTCCTACGATGGGTCACTTCTTGTCGACATCAGCTCATTATCCAAAAAGTTGAATTAGAAACAACCCTTTCAGTACTCTGAAGCTTGCATGTCCCAATGGCAGGTTTCTCACTTTCGGTGATAGGTTTACATCAATGACCTTCGATTAAGAGATTTTACGTGGTGTTCGACATTAGATCATATATTCACACCACGTAAATTGTACTGTAATACCTTGAGGGTCATTATCTTTATCAGTGATTCCTCTCACACCTGTTAACAGCTTACATTATTGGCTAGTAATCAGGTGATGTCTTTCCATGTTCGACTTCAGGACATGGATCAACTTGTACATCGGGCAAAGTTTGAATGAGCTTAAAAACCCCAGATCTAGTTTCATCCATTTGGGCTATGATAGATTCAAGAATACAAAGACATCAAATGTACACAAAAGCTACACAAATGATCATCCAAGCTAAGGGATGATGACTCTACATATAAAGAATCACCAGTCTGCAACTGCAGACGATTATCTGTTCTATGTACATGAAAATGAATTTATAAAGCTAAGCATGGGAATTCCCGCCTGAGCTAGATCATGGAAAATTATATTGTGATGATGTATTGTATTGTATCTTATATAGGTCACCTTCCAGTTCGAATACCTTGGATTCTCATGATAAAGCATTTCACCCGACGTCTAAAGATTTATGACTTCATGCTTTAGGGGGCAACTGTTATAGACACATTTGAGCATTGCAACCCTAATCTTATATGTCAATAAACCAAGGGCTCTTTAACCCTTAAAAGTGTTGTCTCATACCCTAAAGGATCATGGTCAACTGATTACATCATTCCCCAAAAGTTCCACCTAAAAAACCACTCAGAACTACCCAAAACTAGACCATACTGACTGCTCCACAGTCAAGGTGTGATGCGTATTGATTCCTACACTAGCCAAGTGTGATGCATACTCAAGAGTCCTTCTATGGGGTGTGATGAGTGAGAATGGGCAAATGTCTGAGACAATTTGCTAAGTGGATACTCATGGAATCTTCTAGAAACTTCTCCTATGACACTTGCCTCTTTGAATTCGCCCAGGGATGAGTAAGAGATCCAAGAAATCTCCAAGTGGAACCAAGAACTACAAGTGGAATGACACTAATAAAAAAACTAGAGATGAATCACACCCTTGTAGACAACTATAATTGGATCCCTCATCTGAGAGATCTGGAGGCTAGAATTTTTTAATTTGTAAGGAAGTGCTGATAGTTTGTCTTTGAGAGGGAACATTAGATTGTTGGGTGACCTTTCTTTTCATTAGGTGAAGAGGGCTTTGATGCTGGGAGGATGATGCTGGATCAGATAGCTGGGTTGTAATCCTCTCTTCTATTATTAATAAAGTTCTTCGAGTTTTCCTCCATACAATCGTGTATTTTTGAATCTTATTTGTAAATTCCATTGTATGCTCATTGTATTTCTGATTCTGCAAAGCTTATGATATCATAGATTGAGATGCTTTGATGGTGTTGTGTTACTTCATTTCTATAGGTATTCTCCAAGCGGGACAAGTAGGAGAAGAGTTGCAAGCTCTGTCAAGGAGGAGAGAAATTAGGCAAGGAGTCAAGCGGAAGATCCAGGTTGGTCCCTTTGATTCTCTCTTACCTATCATACATAGAGGAAATCACAAATTACTTTGATTGTTTATTTCTAGGATAGCTGCCAATCCTAGTGGGACTAGCAGGTAAAAAAGACACTAGTTTTCCTAGAAACACCCTCTTTCGCCCAAAACTAAATAAGTGCCTATGCATAGTGCTGGGATAATTTATTAACATAAATTAACACAAGTATTTAATTATCAATCCGGGTTTGTAAAACTTGGAGGCAAATCCATAGTATATGGACATCAGATATAATCAAGTTTAGAAGATAAAATTTGAAGAGTTAATGAAGTACATATTACAAATATAAACCTATTTTAACAATTTATAATTCACTTATGTAGTATATGAGGGAAGAGGCTCCTAACTTAGGAGAACCAGGTTGTCCTTCCCTACAATACTACTTTCATGAAAATAAACCTAAGAGCACTAATTAACAATGGTTTATGATGCAGAAGATGTAAAAGAAGAAGCTCCTAACTAAGGAGGTCTATATTGTCCTTCTGCACAATCCTACTATATCACAATCACCATTGCTTCAAACCAGAAATGCACAAATAACTTCAAATAAGAAATGGAGAATGAAATTCAGTTTTAGTTCAAGATCAAATAGAAGAGGAATTTAACTTAAATTCCTGTGTGTCCCTTAGAATGTAGATTAGAATTAAACCAATATTCATTCAACAATCATCACACATCTAAATACATTTGAAACAAGAACTAATCTATGAAAACTATGAAAATTGAACCAAGAAGTGCACTTAGCTTGGTGTGGG
>APFE030488214.1:128606-153483 GCA_000404065.3 Pinus taeda
TTGGTGTGGGGGCCCTCCACCCTTGCCTTGCACACTTGAAGAAATCTCAGCTACAACAACTTCAGTAAATCAACCAAGCATGAACAACAAATTGAAATGAGACAGGTTCTTCAAATTAGCTTCAAAATCCAAAGTGTCTCAGCATAAAATTATACAAAAGTTACATACAAATTACATAAATAAGCCATCAAAGTCTGGGCTTTAAATAGAGGTTTTGTGAAACAAACTGATTTATAATATTTCTAACAATCATATCTACTCATATCCACCTATCTAAGTCAACTCATCTAATTCATCCCAAGAAATATGGTCAATCCCATAAAATCTCAAAACTGCCCTATTTCCTAGGGATTTTCTGGTGACCAGTCATATTGGACCAGCCTTGACCGGGCCTAATAAAGCTTGTTTTGACCGAACCAAGTGGAGTTAGCTCAGTCCTAGTTCCCAAGCTTTCCATTCATGCATCCAGCTCTATCCCAAGTGTCCTACAAATATGTCATCCACATAGCTATTACGAGAATTTCTGATTCAGTCCAAAATTGCACTTGAAACTCAATTTTCATAAAAACTTCTAGAAATTGCAAAATTAAAATTAAACACCTGAATATGCATAAAATACATCAAAATGAGATGGATGTGATGGAAAATGGATGGAAAATATAAATATTAAGTAAGTTTCCTTAAGAAAAAATAGACCAAAAATGAGGGCCAACACAGAGTTCTCTTTAAAATAAATAAATAAAGGCAAAATAAGAGAAAGGCTTCCTACGTAGAGAAGTGAAGAAAGAAACTCTATTGGGTACTGTCTAGGCTTACTGGTAGCGGAGCAATGTTTGTGCTCCTGTGTGACTCCACCAGGGTAATGTCCAGGCTCGCTGGTAGCGGAGCAATGTTTGTGTTCTTGTGTGACTCCATCAAGGTACTGTCTAGGTTTGCTCACAACAGATAAACACTAGAGATGAAAATTTATATCTTGAAAAAATTAAGCTCGTGAGCTACATTACCCTTTCCAACTTGAAAAATTGTGATATTGTTGAATCTTATGTTGTGTTCAATTGAGAAGGTATAAAGGGGATCATGTTGATTCATGAGGTAAGTAGGAAAGCTAAAGTAATCTATATGATGAATCAATACTCCCTGAAGAAACAAGGCCCTACACATAAGAAGTTAACTGAGATAGAGAATTTGGAGTTCAACCAATGTGTCACCATGTGTTGTAGTTTCTGCAAGACCCTCATAAATTTTTGATTACATTCAATTTTAGATCCTTCCTTGGTCTTGTACCTTGTTGTCACAAACATTAGAGCTTATTTCATGAGATTTCTTGTAGTGTTTTGTTCCCCTTTGCATGTTGGATTAACTATGGCATTTTGGCATGTTTGGCTATCGTAAATGTTTACAAGCCTATTATGATGGTTTCAAAGGTATGTTTATATGTATATGAGTTGTTATAATTATGTAAGCATATTTCACACTCATGCGCAAAGTTCTGAGCACTATCAAGAAAGTGTCATCATGGTCATCCCAAAGTCTATTTTAAGTGTCGCACTTGTCGTATTTTGTCATAAAGTAGTCACACAAAGAGAAATTCTTTGTTCATATTTTCAGATGATCTATGTTGTTGTGTCATCAAAATATTCTAAGTGTGTGATCAAAATCACAATCCATCACCTATCTCACTGATCCGACACTTATCCATTTCAGAAAAACTTCTTGACTGAACAATCTAGCCTCTTTGGGTCTCTCTAGAGCTACAGACTATGTAGTCTCAATCCTCTAGCTACAACCTTGCTACTTGGAACTGCGAAATGTGTAGTACCTATCTCCCAGGACCGCTGCACTGCATAGTTTTTGTGCCCAAGACCTTGCCTTGACTTCCAGAGTTGCATAGGCATGTCCTCTAGCCTAGCTTGAACTACACACTTTTCATCCTCAAGCCTCAATCTCATCCTCTAAGTCCTTGAACTATGTAGCTACACAATAGCCGAACCTCCCTTGACTCTAAAAAATATGCAGTTGGCTCTCCCAATATCCATTCCCTCAACATGTCCCCACTGGCTCTAGAAACTACACATCCTTATCCCTTAGGCTTGCTTGGTATGTGCAATGCATAGTCATAGAGCTAAATCTTCTCCCCTCGTTGTTGGAACTATTCATTGCATAGTTATTGAGTCCCTCTTCCCAGCCTGTCACTGTTTCTGCGCTCAATCAGTGGATTAGAATTCATGATCTTAGACTAGGGGGTTTTAAGATTGATGTCATTTTATCATGAGTGAATTGCAGGAACATGTACCCTATCATGTCATGGAAAGATTATGGATAAAGAGAAGAAGGAGGTAAACATGCCTAAAGACTCTCTTGGAGCTGAAATTACAAGCTGATTAATCAAGAGAACACAAAGGGACACTAGTTGCGACCACTATCATAGACTAAAAATCGTTGAAGATTCTACATCACCAAGCCATGCAGAGGTGAAGAGAAAGCAACTTCAAGAAGACATCCAACACTTATCAACAATAGTGGCTTGGCATTGCCACATCATCCAGCAGTCCATGTTAGTAGTGTCATGTCATGTCATGTCATGAGTGGTCATATGCCACATCACTATTGTGGATCATGTATATTGTATTAAAATGTAGTGTAAATTGAAAGTCCAAAGAACACACATGGAATGTAAAGAGTCATGGAAATTGAAAATTCATAGGAAGTAAAACAATCATGAGGGTAGTAAAAGAGTCACCCATAGTTATATATGCTCCCTCATTGTATGAGAAAAGTAGTTTTCAGCTTGGCTCCTCCCGCAAGGCATTAGAGAGGTAAGATAGTTCTTTAAGGGGTAAGAAGTGGCTCCAATGATCCACTACTGGAGCTAGTGATGTACATTGTAAACATGTGTCCTAGAACCTTTACTTCATAACTAAAGCCTTCAAGGCCAACATGTTCTTCATGCATGGATAATGAATGTTTGTAAGACTATTCTGTGGATGTTTGTATTTCATGTTTGGTTTCACATGTGCTAAGATAGTTGAACTATTTCAGTTATTTTAGTACTTATCTTATTGACAATGTGTTGTAATGGTTGTTATTGTTGTCCCATACTTGTGGACTATTTTGCACGATATTAGATAGATATTGATACATTTGTTGGTTGTAACGACCATCGCATCCATTGTGGACTATTTCGCTGGATGTTAGATAGACCCTTCTCATTCATATGTGTCTCTTCTTGGGTGGTACTATTACCTCTCTCTTAGAGGCTCAATTTTATCCCCTCTTTGTAGTAGAAGAACCTTGAAACAATTGAACCTAAACAATCACTAGGTAGACATTCATTCTTTTTAAAGATACCATTGCATCCCTCTCTCTTGCTGACAGCTAGAGCCAAGGAAAATCTTTAAAAATTTGGCAATTGGGCCTTTATACTGGATCAGAATCCTACTCAAAATGTTCAAAGGTATAATTAGGAATTCACATCGGGGGGATCCCCTGAACGTTGGTGGGTCCAACACCATCAACAGGACCTTGATCCAGGTGGATGACAATTATCATAGTTAATGATTAATTTTCTACCAATGTTTTAAAATCATGGATATGCATGACAATAAATAAAATGTAATAGTGAAGTGAAAATCTAATCACATGATGATTTAGTTTTTACCATCATATTCACATTCACCCATGGTATTTGAATCACAATGATTTATTTTTTACCATTGTAATTTGTGATCTTTACCCATGGATTTTGCAAAACATGGTATTTACCCATGGTATTTTGAAATGTAAAAGGGGACAACTCTCGTGGAAAGGTCCATAAAAAGTATAAATACGAGAATTCACTGGGAGGAAAGCATTATTTTTCGCATAATGTAGTCTCATGGGATATTATTAATTCAATAAATATTTGAGTTCGTTTTTATTGTTTTTAAGTAATATTTATCTCACGCATTATGACATATTCCTTTGTCACACATGAAATTGCATTTCTTAAACAACTTGGATCACACCAACATTAATGCATCATATTCCATGAGAACTTTGCAATTAAGCATGCTTGGGCTAGAGTAGTACTGGGATGGGTGACATGCTGGGAATTTCTAGTTTTTATTCTTTTTTCACTCTCTGAGTTTCATTCCTCCAATGATCCAGATCAATGGTATCATAGCAATATTTTCTTATCTATATTTTTTGTGCATATCCCTAATGAGGTCAACATACAAGGAGCTCAAAATATAATTATTGCAACCTTTGCAAGACCATCCTCACTGACCCTGACAACCTCACATGATAGACGGAAAGAAAAATGACAAAGCAGGAGATCATGTCAAATTGTTTCTTGAGGAAGTACTTACATGACAAAGGAGTGATATGATCACCAATTTTTCCGAGATCCTCAGAGAACTCCCAATAGCGATAAAAAAATATTTAAAAAGTAGATATTTTGGAAGCTCATTAACACCCTTCCAGGTACAAGTTAAATTCAATATCCTTGTATTTGAAGGAAAATAGATGAAAAATATCTATAAAAACGGTCGAATATGCTAGAGGGAAATTACACGCTCCAAAAAGATTTCCACAATGAGAAAATCACCTTCACGTTCCTAAAAGCTCTTCCTCAGGTCAAAGATTGGTGGGAAGGTTACTGGGAGAGACTCAATGAAGACGAGTCTAGGGTGTACAAGGTAGGCCCCACATAGGCCATTTTTGTGGATTCCCTCAAGGAGGAATTCTACCTTGTAGGATACTATGAATACCAATACATAAGGTGGTCCAAAATATGACAGGAAAGTGACCAAGCAGTACTAGAGTTCACAAATATTTTTCATACCTTTTACGCCAAGCTAGGTATCAATAAATTTGATCAATATTTGGTGCTCGAGTATTGTGGTTGTCAACATAGAGACATCCAGATATAAATGGAATTCTTGGACATCTCCTCGCTTGGTACAACATACCAATATGTGTTGAAGTTAACACCAAGAAATGTTAAAAATAGAATCCAGAAATTCCAATTTAATTTGTCCTTGAATTAAATTGAGAAATAAAATTTGTAGTTCTACTCTCATATCAACTTGTAAACAGTTAATTAAGTTTAATTAACTTAATTAGCTTAGGAATTTTGAGTTGGAAGTCTTTTGGAAGTCATGTATATGTTCTCCCTAAATTTTAGGGGTCCAATATGAGTTTAAATTGAGTTCTAATTAGATAACTCAGTTTAATGAGTCATAGTCAGTTAAATTAGTTCTAAATGTGTGTGGAAATAGTAGAGGACTAACAATCAGTTGGTACTCTGGTGCATCTACTAGTGTTACTCCAGTTAACTAAATATTCCCTCATGAGAAACTCATGCATGTCAGTTCAGAGAAATACCCAATTGAGACTGGAGTGCAGGGACAATGTACTATCAATTGTATGATTTACTGAGTTGTAAATATCATGCATGCAATCAGAGAAGGACCTATGTTTGGATTGCATAGTTTTAGAAGCATGAATTCCCTTAAAATATGCACTATTCATCCTAGGAATTTTGCAAGGAAATAGGGGCTTGGAGAGCTACAGAATAGGCCCAGAGTTTGGCTTGAGCTATCTTGTGAGTTGAGAGTTGATTATACTTGTGGAGGGATTGTTCTTGTGAGAACAAGCATTGTATTCTCATCTTGGATTTCTTTTTAATGCAATATAGATAGTAGTGGTTTTGAGTTGTGGCTTTCCCTGGATAAATATTGTGTTATGTGCCATTGATTTATCTTATTCTTTTTCATATTTTTTCATTGATCTATTGGCTTCCGTTGGTTGAAAGTAGAAGTAGATTCTTGACCTGTGATTTAGTAAATTGCATGAGCTTGTGAATCTATAGGATGTTCTACATGGTATCATAGTTGATTACAGTACATTAGTGGAGATTTCGAGTTTGGGGTTACGGGTGAAATTCAAAATTGTAATCAAACTTTAGGGTTGACAAATGGCTTTCTATGGTTTGAGACTCGAGTATGCCTTAGATGGCAACTTGAATTACATAGCCTTGAAGGACAGGATGGAGAGTGCAGGAGGATAATGGCCTCAAAGAATTCATTGATCAAGACATTCCTAAGCCACCAACATTAGATGCAAAATATATGGCCGAATGGAAGAAGTATGTGGCAAGGGTGAGGCAAATTATCCTTGAGGGAGTTCGAGACTGCATTGTCTCGAGTCTCCATGGCAAGGAAAAATCTGCATGATATGTGGAAAGCATTGACGAACTTGTTTCAGAATAGCAATGACCATAGGAAGTTGGCACTAAAGGACAAAATTTGAAAAATCAAGATGAAGGAAAGCGACTCAATTACAAATTATTTGACCAAGTTAACTTATTGTTGAGATGAGCTTGGAAGTGTTGGAATGAATGATGTCGAGGATGATATGGTTAGCCTAGCTCTTCTATGACTTCCCAAGAGTTGGCATATGTATTAGGACTCCATCAATGCGAGGGAGAAGCTACTAGATTGGGAACTATTGTGGTAAGATTTGGTACAAGAGGAGTTTCGACGGGACACCCGATATGGGACCTCTTCCAAGGAAGTCGAAGAGGATTTTTCCTTAGAAAGTAAGGCAAAGAAGGCCAAGGGAAATAAGTCCCAAGATGAGGCAGATGGCAAGAATATGGACTTGTCAAAAGTCAAGTGTTTTCACAGTCACGAGCATGGGTAGTATGCCTTGAATTTCCCATAGAAAAAATCAAGCAAGAAGGAGTGTGCAGTAGCTGTAGCATGTGAAACTATAGCTTCACAATTCAAACTTGATTTCACTTTCATTGCATGCATGACCAACACTATCATGGGAGACATGTGGTATCTTGATAGTGGTGCCTCATTCCATATGATGGGTAACAAAGATCTCTTCAGTGATTTTGAGGAGAAAGACCTCAAGCAGAGCATAGAGTTTGGAGATGACAAGAGGTATAAAGCTACCAAGATCGGTATAGTTACCTTTTAGAGTGAGTCTGGCTCCCCTCTCAGGATCATAGATGTGATGTATGTTCCAAGACTAAAGAAAAATATTGTTTTAGTTGTGGTATTGGAATACTGTGGCTATGATGTGATTTTTAGTAAGGGAAAGGTTTTCCTTATACACATATCCACAGGACAAGTGAAATAGATCGATGCATGGGTCAAGAACCTCTATGCTCTTGAGGTACAAAATGCATGCAGAGCCTTGAAGAGAAAGGCAAAGGTGAGAGACTTGGTGGTTAAGAGGGAGAGTGAATTACCTCTCAACATGCAGTCCTAGAGGAAGCCTCAGAAGCAGTCTCAGACAAATGTGGAGCAACCACAATTGGAGAGGCAAAGAGGAGACTGAGTGGAGAGATCCACTCAACCAGAGAATAAGTATCCTCAAGCAGTCTTAGAAACTTATGAAGCATCCACAATTGGAGAAGCAAAGAGGAGATCATGTGGAGGCATTCACTCATGCAGATACCTCTAGTAGGGGGATATTTTCAAGCCAAGTGGGTAGAGGGAATGCATGCAACCATACCTCCAAGTGTGAGGTGAGGCGATGTGACGTGATAGTACCAAGAGGGCTAAAATTGGGTGTTGGCTTGATGGCGCCTATCCCAGGTTCAAAGTTAATTAGCCAAACAAATCCTTATACTACTGGCCCTTTCGGCAACAACTCATGGAGCGTGGACTGAGGTCTCACTCGAAGCAGTATGGGGGGATGCTGGAACCAAGTTTTTGCAGCCTTGAGATGTCTGAGGGGTCGGTTTAGTCCAATTGTGAATACCTTCACGCAAGTTACTTTGCACACTTTCCTGACCTGCGAGGCCTTCACGCTCTGCTATACTTGCCTTTGTGTAGCCCTAATCAGGGGCTAAGGTGATTTCACGCTAATAAGGTAGTGATCTACACTCTTTCCCTAAGTTACACTGCGGATCTTACTTATCTTCTTATTATTGTTAGTTAACTTCGCGTAAAGAGATACTTATCTTATATTTGCTTATTCAACATATTTAAATAGGTTTGCGCAACACATAAGTAGTAAACTTGCAATTCATACCCAATATACTTCAATGCATAAAACAGGAAAAAGACACATAGAATGATAAGAAACTTCTCTTTATTAATTTCTCCAATGGTTATAGACTTGACTCACCCTGCGCATTTAGATGCAGGGGTCCGCACACTCAGCTATGGACTACTAGGCCTCTACGCACTCAGTTGCAAAGCCTTCTCCTATTCTATGACCCGAAACACGACTTTACTCTTCCAGCAAGACTCAATGCTTCATCTTCTCTTATATTCTTTGATCTACTTAGCTCTCTCTACAACTTAGAGCGTCACTCTATTTATACAATCACATGGTCCGCGGACCATGGGTAGAACTCTCAAGTTGACATTATATTACAAAATTAAGGGCGGACAACCCTGTGACTCAATTACAACATCACGCTCCATGCGCATACTTCACGGAGTCTTTACATCGGACGTAGTCAAAGCTTAGATTTAAGCCCCAAAACTTACCTTGGGGGATCCCACGCCCAACATTGGGCAAGGTCTATTGAGAGGTTTTATCTCATGGATCATACCTTGCGACGGGAGCCCAAAGTACATAGTAGTGAGAGGAATCAATGGCAATCGATGCAGTCAAATATTAGAGTGACAGAGGCTAGAGAAGTTAGATATTAAAGAGTGAAGAGAAGAGTTGACAACACTGCAAAAAGGAAGAGTTAGCAGAAGTGCATTTTTTCCAGTCGACAAAGGCAATAACAATCAGAGACTTTGATGACAGATGCATCATACTCATTCAAGTTGGACATTTTTATTTTTTCTTTTTTTTCTTTTATAGTTTCTATAGCAACAACACTAGAGAGAAGTGTTGCATGTAGAACATTCCAAAGGTTCAACATCACGATCGAGTTGAATTCCTTTCTTGTTAAGAGGGAGTGTTGAAAATAGCAACAAGAAATGTTAAAAATAGAATCCAGAAATTCCAATTTAATTTGTCCTTGAATTAAATTAAGAATTAAAATTCGTAATTCTATTCTCATAGAAGATTCTAAATATTTAATTAAGTTTAATTAACTTAATTATCTTAGGAATTTCTAGTTGGAAGTCTTTTGGAAGTCATGTATATGTTCTCCCTAAATTTCAAGGGTCTAGTATGAGTTTAAATTGAGTTGTAATTAGCTAACTTAGTTTATTGAGTTATAGTCAGTTAAATTAGTTCTAACTATTTATGGAACTAATAGAGGACTAATAGTCATTTGGTGAAATGGTGCATCCACAAGTGTTACTCCAATTAACTGAAGATTCCCTCATGAAAAACTCATGCATGTTAGTTCAGAGAAAGACCCAGTTGAGACTAGAGTGCGGGGACAATGTACTATCAGTTGTATGATTTACTGAGTTGTAAATATCATGCATGCAATCAGAGAAGGACCTATTTTTGGATTGTGCAATTTTGGAAGCATGAATTCCATTTAAATATGAGCTATTCATCCTAGGAATTTTGCAAGGAAATAGGGGCTTGGAGAGCTGCAAAATAGGCCTAGAGTTTGGCTTGAGCTAGCTTATGAGCTGAGAGTTGATTATAATTGTGCAAGGATTGTTCTTGTGAGAACACGCATTGTATTCTCATATTGGATTTTCTGATTAATGCAATATAGGTAGTAGGGGTTTTGAGTTATGGCTTTCCCTAGATAAATATTGTGTTATGTGCCATTGCTTTACCTTCTTGTTGTTCATGTTGTCTTCATCAATCTATTAGCTTCCGTTGGTTGAAATTATAAGTAGATTCTTGTCCTTTGCTTTGGTAAATTGCACGTGCTTGTGAATCTACAGGAAGTTCTACAATATGTTGTGAAAATAGAGCAAAAAATTAAACAGAAGAATCATGAATTTGGATCTGAAAATCCTTCACAGTGGAATCATGACAAGGAAAAGAGCCAAGGTGGAATTCCCTAGGACAATCAAACTAAGCCACAACAAGGAATGGTTATGGGAAGTAAAAGGAAGATAGTGGGAAGTGGTGTAGGCTGCACAAAAACCCCTTGCACAACACGGATGAGTGTCACTTGAACCAATCATTAGCTTGCAAAGAAACAAACAGAATGTGGCTCAAATTTTGATTTAGAACAAGATAAAATGAAGTTGATCACTGATACAGAAACCTATGTTACCAAGCAACTACGAAGATCCAACAAGAAGAATTAGAGTATCCTAAGGAGGGGGATCGGCTCTTTCAGTCATAGATGTGGGTGAAATGGACTCCACTGCATTTCATTGTTGATAATGGTAGCCAAAAGAACCTAATATCTACCGAGGTTGTCATGATATTTAATCTACTGATAATGACACATCCCCAACCATACACCATTGGTTAGCTGATCGATGGACGAGACATATGTGTCAGTCAACAGTGTTGCTTGTCCTACAACATCAAGGCCTTCACATATGAGGTACTGTGTGATGTTATACCACTCAAATTTTGTGATGTTCTATTAGGATAAAATTGTATGTGGAAACGCTATTTTGTTATAAGTCTCGACCTCATAGTGTTGTTATTACTCTGAAGGATCAACTCTACAGGATACCATAGGCAGTTCCAACTACTGCAAAATCATTGATATCGAAAAAAAAATGCAAGAAGGTAGTCTCTCTGTAACATCCCTGGGTAAAAATGCATGTAAAAAAATATATAAGACCAAGGTTATGGGACACATTTTACAAGCTGAATGGTGGGAGAAAAACCCTAGTGGGTGTTCATGTTGGTTATTATGGCTAAAGGAAATTGGAAAAGGCAATGGAAAGAGCTTTGGAAAGGAAAAATGGCATTAAATGGTATTATATATATATGAAAATAATGGAAATTGGGAGAAAGGGAAGGTGAAAGGTCACATATTGTATGTGAGGAGGAAAATGAAGCAAAGAAATGGAAAATGAATACAATAGAGGCCTCATTAATAAAAAGGATTCTGAGGATCAGTTCATAGACTTTTGTCAGTTCAGTTTTGGAGCTCTCTCTCTATTCTCGCTCTCTTTCTGTCACACTCTTGGACACTTGGAGTTTTCTTGGATCACTTCAGCATTGGATCAAGGAAAGAAAAGAAGGCAAGAGGAAACAAAGATCAAGCAAGGAAGAGTAGGATCAAGCAGCTACAACTGGATTAATTGTAGGTATCGATTTTCATGTGTGATTTCGTAAGTAGATTTGGCATGCATGATGTTGCATGTGTGATTTCCTAAGTAGATTTGGCATGCATGGTGTTGCATGTGTGTTCATGGTTCTCTTAATGTCATGGGCATGGGTTTTGCTAGGTGTGATAGTGTTCTTTAGCCTTTACTTTCCATTTCCCGATAGCCATGGTGTGATTGGGTTCTCATGTTTTTCTTGAGCTGGATTGTCAGATAGATTTGAAACTAAGTGAGGTGGATCTATGAAAGAAAGAACATATGGCTTAGTGACCCCTGAACCAGACTCTGGATTGCAGTAAAGCCATATTTTTTGTTACCTCTGTGGGCCTAAGAATACTTGACTATTGAATGACGAGATATAGAATAAATCCTAGATGCGGGTACTCTCCATCAGGCCTAGGAATCTCAGGATCAGATATACGGTAAATCTTGGAGGCTGGAGTCTTAATTGTGCCTACTAATCTGGTGAGCATTGCAGTAAAGCCTAGTTCTATTGATGAGGGTGAGGTGGTGTAGCCTGAAGAAGCCCTGGTTTGGTTTTGGTTATGAGTCCCACATTCATGCTTGGAATAAGGCATGGGGGTGATTGGCTGAAAGAAATATTTAGTTCAGCTAATATATGGTCGGATGGTTCATGGAGGTCCCATACTAATCCAGGTGGATATTTGTGGCCACCTACCTATTCCACTTGGACTCTCACCATTGTTCTTTTAGTTTTGTTCAGTTTCCTTAATTGTAGCACAATTTACTATTTTTGGCAGTTTTTCGGGTCCTAAACTTCCTGAGTCATTTTGAGGCCCTAAACGACATTTTCTTGCAAAATAGAAATCCTTTAATTTCTATTGAAATTGTGTTAGAAACTATATTCCTTAACAAATATCTTTCTAACGAGGTATCATACACGTCAAACAAAGATAATATTGCCAAGTTACGATCCTCAGAAGTTGGCTGCCCAACTAACCATAACGGGGCCCATAAACTCTTGGTGTTACATGTCCTTGGGTTAGGGTTTTGGTTGTTTAAAGTTTTCTCTTATTGTTCAATAATAAAAAGGCCCTTGAGCCTCACTGCAACTCAGTTCAGAGGCATGTAGCCGCCACATCTCTTCTCAGAGATAAGCTACCATCGCTCAAGCTAGCCTTATTTCCATTTTTTTTGTAAGCATATTTCAGTATTTGATATTAATGAAAAGAAGTGTTATTTCTGCTGCATATATATATTTATGGTTATATCTATAATTTTTTGCATTCCTGTTTAAATCTAGATCAGTGGTATCAGAGAAATATGCTCTTGCATGTGATCCAAGTGGATGTTGGTGGCCACCCACCTATCCCACTTGGACCCCCACAACTGTCTCTTTCAGTTTTTTAGTTTCTGTAATTGAAGCAAAATTTACTTTTTTTCGTAGTTTTTTGAGTCCTGAACTTCCGGAGCCATTTTGAGGTCCTAAACAACAATTTTTGGGAAATCTGGGAGCAACTTGGGTCCATTGACTGATGTTTCTCTTCCAAAAGTTATAGTTCTCAAATAGATCTTTCTAACAAGCTATTGTACGCGTCAAAGAAATATTGGGTACCAAAGTTACGACCCCAGGAAGTTAATGTACCAATTTAACCAAAACGAGGCCCATAGTTTGGCAATTCATCTTCTAGGTTTAGGTTTTTGGATGTTTAGGGCCTTCCATTATTTCTCAATAATAAATAGGCCTTCGAGCCTCATTGTAAAATAATTCAGAGGCATGTAGATACCACATCTCTTCTTAGAGATAAGCTACCATCGCCCTAGCTGGTTTCTTTCCATTTCTGTTTGTAAGCATATTTCAATATTTTACAATAATGAAATGAAGTATTATTTCTACTACATATCTGTATTTATGGTTATCTCTGTAATTTGTTGCATTCCTTTTTAAATCCAGATTAGTGGTATTAGAGTGGTTTTCTTTTTCTTTGTTTTGCTTTGCATGTCCCCAATGAGGTTGGGATATAAGGAGTTAGGGCTTGAACTGGTCAAACCTTTGCAAGACCAGCCTCGTAAACCCCGACGGCCTGCAATGGTAGATGAAAAGAAAGACTAGGGGGTAGGAGATCCTTTCAAAATCTTGTTCGAAGAAGCCCTCAAGTGACAAAGGAATGTGATGATGGACAACTTTGCGTGGATCCTTAAGCGGCTACTCTAGGGTGACACATCGGCTTCCAGCAACTACTCTGGAAATGTCACACCCTTTAAGGTACAAGTTAATTTTGAAATCCCCATCTTCAAGGGTCAAATAGATGTAGATGTCATAGATAAATGGTTAAATCCACTAGAAGGGTATTTTTCTGTTCATGAATATTCGAGTTGGGAAAAGATTGTTTTCACTCTTCTCAAAGTAGCCCCCCACGTCAAGGACTGGTGGGAAACCTACTGCGAGCAGAAGGATGAAAGTACGGGCTCACTATTTTCAGCCGCACCCACTTGGAATTCATTTCAGGATGCCATCAAGGAGCAATACTACCCTCTCAAAATCTATGAGGACAAATACATAAAGTGGACTATGCTGCAGCAGGGAAGGGACCAAGATGTGCTAGAGTTCACAAACATTTTCCATACCCTTTGCACATAGTTGAGTATCAAGGATTCTGAGATGCATTTGGTACTCAAATAATGTGGCTGCCTACACAGGTACATCTAGGAAGAGATGGAGTTCCTAAACATCTCCTTGCTCGACACAGTGCACCGATACGTTTTCAAAAATAAGTAGAAGTTGAAACAAAAAAAGTGAGACTTTGGATCTGCAAATTCGAAGACCAAAGGACAAAACCAAGGTAGGGTGACCCAAGATAGCTCGTCGAAGTCGCAAGAAAACAACAACACCACGAAGTCAAAGAAGGACACAGGAAAGTGGTGTGAGTTCCATAAGAGCCCCACTCATAACACAAGTGAGTGCCAAACCAAGCAGTCGCTAGTGGTCGAGTTGAAGGCGTTCGAATCAGATGCATGTTCAGACCCTGAGTCAGAACCCAACAAGGGGAATGGCAAAGGGAAGCTGATCATTGATGGGGAGCCTAGCGTCACTGTTGCCACTGCTAAGATCCAGAAGAATAAGCTCGAAGACCTAGAGGAGGGGGAGTGTCTTTTCCACTCACAAATGTGGGTGAAGGGTTCATCGCTATGATTCATGTTGATAGAGGGAGCCAGACGAACCTCATTTCAGTAGAGGTCGTGAAGCTGTTGGGCCTACCAACTACACCAAAACTGCAGCCGTACAGTATTGGGTGGCTTAACCAAGGACGAGATCTTTGAGTTTTCCAACAATGTCGCCTTCCCTACAGCATCAAACCCTTCATAGATGAGGTATTGTGTGATGTTGCACCTTTGGATGTTTGTGATGTACTATTTGGCCATCCATACTTGTTGAGGCGACATGCTGTGTATGAGTCAAGGCCTCACGTTTTTATTATTACTTTGTGTAATTCATTATACAGGATACCAGTGCTAGCCCCACCTATCACCACCTCTTTGATCTCTGCTACGAAATGCAACAAGATTGTCTCCTAGACTAGGAAATTCATTTTCTGTCTAGTTCACCCCCAAAGTGAGGGGAAGATCATCGCCACATCCATGACCCCCATGAAGGGTTCCTCCATGCAGTAGCAGTAGAAAAGGGATATGATCATGAAAGAACACAGGAACAACTTCTCCTCACCCACAGGGGCACCACACAAGTTTCAGGTGGGCGACAAAGTCTGGTTACATATGCAGAAAGAACGCCTTACAAGAGCCCGTGAGAAGCTCAAACCACTCTGACATGGTCCTTATAACATTACCAAGGCTATGGGAAACAATGCTTTGGAGTACAACGTTCTTCCATTCCTTTGCATGCACCAAGTGTTCAATGTGTACTGCCCTTGACCATGCTTCCCACCATTATTGGACACATCCAAGATAATTGCATAACAACTCACCAAGGACCAAGTTCAGCAGATGGAGGAGCTCACCGCAATGGGGACCATTGCTTCCTAAGGGGGGAGGAATGATCTAGGTGGATGTTGGTGGCCACCACCTATCCCACTTGGACCCCCACAACTGTCTCTTTCAGATTTTTAGTTTCTATAATTGTAGCACAATTTACTATTTTTAGCAGTTTTTCGGGTCCTAAACTTCAAGAGCCGTTTTGAGGACCTAAACGATGTTTTTTGGGAAATATAGGAGCAACATGGGTCCATGGACTAATGTTTCTCTCCCTAAAGCTATAGTTCTTGGATAGATCTTTCTAATGAGCTATTGTACACGTCAAACGGAGATTGGGTGCCAAAGTTACGACCCTGGGAATTTGATGTACCAATTTACCCAAAACGAGGCCCACAGTTTGGCATTTCATCTTCTAGGGTTAGGTTTTTGGATGTTTAGGGTTTTCCATTGTTTCTCAACAACAAATAGGCTTTCGAGCCTCATTGTAACATAGTTCAGAGGCATGTAGCCGCCACATCTCTTCTCAGAGATAAGCTACCATCACCCTAGTTGGTTTCTTTCCATTTCTATTTGTAAGCATATTTCAATATTTTACAGTAATTAAATGAAGTATTATTTCTTCTACATATTTGTATTTATTGTTATCTCTATAATTTGTCGTGTTCCTTTTTAAATCCGGATCATCATGTGCCCAACAAGGTCAGGATATAAGGACTTAGGGAGTGATTTAGTTGAACCTTTGTAAGATTAGCCTCATAAACCTCGACGTCCACCCATGGGGGAAGAAAATAAAGATGAGGGAGTAGGAGATCCTATCAAAATATTGGTCAAGGAGGCCCTCGAGAAACAAAGGAACACGATGATGGATGACTTTTCCTAGATCCTTCAGTGGTTTCCCACCGGAGACGCATCCACATCCAGCAGCCACTCTAGAGGCTCCACACCTTTTAAGGTACAAGTAAACTTTGACATTCTCATATTTGAGGGCCAAATAGATGAAAAATGGTTAAATCTGCTAGAAGGATATTTTTCTATTCATGATTTTTCCAGCTGGGAAAAGATTACTTATGCTCTTCCCAAAGGTGCCTCCCACGTCAAGGATTGGTGGGAAACCTAATGTGTGCAGAAGGATAAAAGTACAACCTCGCTTTTTTAAGCCACTCCCATTTTCAATTCTTTCAGGGATGCCATCAAGGAGCATTACTTCCTTGTTGGGAGATATGAGGAGAAATACACAAAGTGGAACACACTACGACAGGGAAGGGACCAAGATGTGTTGAAGTTTACCAATTTTTTTCATACCCTTCGCACGAAGTTGGGTATCAAGGATTCTGAGAAACATTTGGTACTCAAGTACCACAACTACCTACACACATACATCTAGGATGAGATGGAGTTCCTGGACATATCCTCTCTTGGCACGACGTATCAATACACCATCAAGATTGAGCAAAAGTTTAAACAGAAGAAGCAAGACTTTGGATCTACGAATCTGAAGCAAGGGAAAGGTGCCCCCAAACCACAGAACAAAGGAAAAGCCAAGGCACGATGGCCCAAGATAACTAAACAAAGCCACAAGGAAAGGAAAATAATTTAAAGACAAAGAAGGACACAAGAATGTGGTGTGAGTTCAATTAGAGCTCCACCCAAAACACAAATAAGTGTCGGTGTTTCCAGGAAAACTAGTGTTTATTTGATCTGCTAGTCCCACTAAGATGGGTAGGAAACAAAAAATTCAAAGTAACTTGTGTTTTCCTTTATGTATGATAGATAAGAGAGAAGCAAAGAGCACCAACCTGAATCTTTCGCTTGGCTCCTTTCTTGTTTCCTCTCTCCTTTAATAGATCTTGCCACTCCTTTCTTACTTGTTCTGCTTTAAAGAACATTTGTAGAGGCAAAGCAACAAAACACCATCAAAGCATAGAGATCTATAATACTATAAACAATGCATAATCAAAAGTACATTAACCACACAATTGCATTCACAAATAGCAAGATTCACAAATACACAAGTATATGGAGGAAAACTCAGTAGCAAGTATGCATCGACCCCTAAGCATCGAGGCTAGTGTAGTAGTAAGTACGCATCACACCTTGATCATGGAGTAGTCTGCATGGTCAAGTTTTGGCCAGTTCTAAGTGGTTTTTCAGGTGGAACTTCTAGGAAATGATGTAAACAGTTGACCATGATCCTTTAGGGTGTGAATCAACACTTTTAGGGGTTTAAGAGCCCTTGGTTTGTTGACATACGTGATTGGGGTTGCAGTGCCCAAATATGTCTATAACAATTTCCCCCTAAAGCATGAGGTTGTAAATCTTTTGATGTCAGGTGAAATGATTTATCATGAGGATCTGAGGTTTTTCGAACTAGAAGGTGACCTATAATAAGTTACAATACAATACATTATCTTCATATTATTTTCATGATCTAGCTAAGGTGGGCATTCCCATGCTTAGCTTTATAAATTCATTTTCATGTACATAGGACAGACAATCATCCACTATTGCAGACTGGTGATTCTTGTAGAGCCATCATTCCTTAGCTTGGATGATCATCTGTGCAGCTATGGTGTACATTTGATGTCTTTATTTTCCCAAATATATCGTAGCCCGGATGGATGAAACTAGATCCGGGGTCTTCAAACTTGTTCAATCTTCACCCGATCTACAAGTCGATCCATGTGAAAAGATGTTCTGAAGTCGAACATGGAAAGACATCACCTAATTACCAATCAATGATATAAGTTGTTAACTGGTGCAAGAGGAATCACCAATAACAATAATTACCCTCAAGGTACTACAGTAAAATTCACGTGGTGTGAATATATAAGATTCGATGTTGAACACCACGCAAAATCTTTCGGTTGAAGGCCATTGATGTAAGCCTATCACCGGAAGTGAGAAACTTGCCATTGAGGCATGCAAGCTTCAAAGTACTGAAAGGGTTGTTCCTAAGTCAACTTCTTGGATAACAAGCTGATGTCGACAAGAAGTGATCCGTCGTAGGAGGGCCTTAATGAATCCCACATCTACGACACAAAATGAAGCAAATGATTTTTTGGAGGTGAAAATGATCTGATGATACAAGGTTCAGGAATGGTGGTCATGAAAAATGGAGAGTGAAGGTATTGCAGTGGATGAGGCATTATTTAGGTTGGTAAATTCTTTGAATGACTTCTCTTGAACATATCAGTGACACTGAGATGGATTGGTAGCATTAACCCCAAACATGGATGGTACAGAGGACCAATGGTGATGTGACTGGTGAACCAAATAACCCAACCCAACTCAATCATGGTGATGGAGTGAAAGTGTCATGTTCAAGAGTGACCTGCTACCAATGAAGTTCTTCAAGTTTTCTTCCCTTTTTCCCCTGTCATTGCTGACTTGTACCTCTTTATTTTTGTCAAGCTTGAGGAGGATAACATATGCTTGTTCTATAATTTTCCCTTCGAGCAAACCTGTCACTATGTTTTAGCGAGCCTAGCGACAGTGAAACTCACTCTTGTCTGAATGAACAAGTTTGTCACTATTGTTTTAACGAGTTTAATGACAAAGATAACTCAGTCCTTTCCATGTTTAGAGAGTTTGAAAAGGGATGGAAAGGAAACTCCAATAGTCCTTTTTCATGGCATAATCCCTTAAGTCCAAAAAAGTATAAAATAATAAGAAAGGGATGACTTTTCGATAGTTTTAGCGAGCCAAAAGAGACAAGCGCTTGATCTTTTTGTGGAATGATCCCTCAGGTCAAAAAATATTAAAATCTAGAGAAGGGATGGCGCTTCCCCTTACTTTAATGAGCTGGAAAGGCTAGTAGCTCGGCAATATTTTCATATTTTATGAGTTTAAAAAGAGCTTAAAAGAGACTCATTTTTGGAGGAATGAGTGATGTTTTCGGTTAACGACTAGTTCCAGGTAAGTTTGGAACTTCTCAAACACGTCAGTGTAAAGAGGGTGGCTAATAGAATCACTCATCGTAGCTATTCCTAAAAAGGGTAAACAATCAAGTGGAAGGGTATGATCGGCCAAAAGAATGGAGGTGATGGTAAGAACACAACCAAGGCTCAAAAGGCTAATAGCAAGGCAATCACGAAGGTTATTTACTGAGGGTGGATTCATTTTTTAATGAGCTTGAATCTTTAGAAACTATGCTTAGTGGCGGGTTTATTTTTTAATGTGCTTGAACCCTGTGGTAACATTGCTCATGCCAGCCATCTTTAAAGATGTCTCTTATTAGTAGGTTCATTTTTTAGTGAGCTTTCCCCATGCGAAACCTTGCTCAGCTGCCTTTTAATGCAGGCTAGAAACGACCAACTGCAGAATAACTACACTAAGAGTTAATGAACTACTGAGGTTAGGTAGGATAGTTTCCAACAAAACATTTCCTTTGCTTTGCCTATTGCTGACAAAGGTAAATGGTGGATCAGACCATTCACCTAACCTAAGCAGTCGTTAGTAAGGGTTAATCTAAAATATTACAAGGTTAGAGTTACGCTGGTCACTTTTCACTTGCATAAAAAGGTTTGCATGACCCCAGGTGTTGATAAAACAAGAATTTCCAAGTTACCGTATGGAAGTTCCTGCATTTAAGCGGGATTGTTCTGTCTACAGAGCAGACAAAACGCTTCCTTGGCTTTATCCATCGAAATAGAAAAGGGGAATGGTGTGAGCTTCCAATCACATAACGTGCGAGGAGATCCTGTTTCAGACTGATTCCATATCCTACATGGAAATGACGTTTCAGACCGATCATACAACCTACAAGGAAATTTGTTTTTCATCTGGGTTCACCTGCCGAAGTGGACTAGGGTGCATGCCCCCTAAGCTTTGTTGCATTCACTGAATTACTCGCAGTAAATGGGTGGATGAACTGGAGGTTGAAGAGACATTCTTGACGCAAAGAGACCATTTAGGGATGGCGTTTGACTCGTAGCCGTGTTCGAACTGGGAAATGAAAGCTAGTCGAGAAGTTGCCCATTCTGCCTTCATGCGGGAAACACATTACCCGAAAGAGTGTGGAAACAATAGCTCCCATGCTATAAATGTAGTCACGCCCAAGGAGTAGATTTTAATGTAGTGGTCCTTGGACTACCATCACGCTCAAGTGAATGGCTTTCCTTCTCAAAGTTATAGGTAAATTTGGAAGGATCCCTAATAGTTGACTGGTAAATTTGGAAGAAGTGATGGCAAACCAAGTGCCTTCCAAGTAGTTGAGGAAAGGATACTCATGGAATCCCCTTTATCTATGATAGTGCCAGACATGATCATTTTCTAAACTTGTACTATGATTCGGAATGGTACTTTAGATGGAAGGCAGGGTCCCGCTAGTAGATTCCAATCGAAGGAAACAACTAGACTGCTTGGAGGGGGGACCAAATAAATGACTGGATGAATCTCTTGAAATGGGGAACTTCCCTCCTGTGGTAAAGGAATGGGTAGATTTCCCCCATGTTCATCAGACTCTGTATTAACAAAAAGAATTTGAATGGTGTTGTTCTCATTCTCTTTGGAAATTATATCATCTGAAGGTGGACCTTCTAAAGGCAAGACTAGGTTGGCTGCCATCTCGACCTGTTGACTTTAGTCTGGTATGAACTCAGAGGGTTTATATTCAATGATAGGCATTTTGACCGACAACTCAGGTGTGTCAGTCAAATTTTCAACTAGCGATGGACTTGGCAAGAGTTTCTTGTATCTAGGGGGAAGTTGCTGTAGTGAAGCAGGACGTTATCCAACACACTTTTATCTTTGTCCAGAAAATGACAACGGTGGAGGGCATGATTGCCTTCACACAACCTATAAGGAAATCTGAATCTTCCTTTTTGTCCATTGATTTCATTTTCGCTAGTCAATGGTGTGTTCTCAACATGATCGATAGAGGTTGATGACACCAGATGGTGCAAGCAAGAAGACCAGTCTCTCAAGATCTGCGGAATGCAAGGACAGTCTCGATGAAAGTGGTTTCCTTTGCAAATTATGCATGGAGATTTGGGTTTGGAAAGTTCAGTGTGCAAATTTTCATCGGATGATGCATGGTTGGCCCCTTTCTTGACTGGCTTCTTCTTCTTCTTCTCCTTCTCTTTCTTCTTCTTCTCAGTTACTTGGTTTTTAGTATCACTAGTTTCACCAAGCGAAGAGGAAGAAGGAGAGGGAGAAACAAATGAAGTAGAAGGTGAGGGAGAAATTCCAGTATCATTTGGTTGCTGATTCGATTGCTGAGGAATTATGGTGTTTTGAATGATAGAGGTTGAGAATAGCCATACCGACAGGCCAATTGTGATTCCTGGAAGGGACAATGTAGCCATATATGGAGCACCAATATCTCCCCAAGAAGAGAAAGGACTAGGATTTCCCTCAAGGAGAAATCCTTGATTGGTGGACTCCATTACCTCAACCTAAGACCAACGAAGGAACAGGGATGTTATTCCAAATTAAATAGATTTTATGACGCTTTGACACAACTTGCTTTTTCAATTTTTAAGAGTCAATAAAAAGCTAAAGGTGACTCTATTCGCCTTCGATTTTTAATGAGATTGAAGTGACAAGTGCTCAGATGGACCTTTTCTTTTAGGGAGTCGAAAAGGAATGAAAGTGACTACTCTGGAAAACTAGATAGAGGGATTACCAAATTAATCGCAAAACTGCAATATACACCTTGTTGGTAAATTAAAGAGAAATTACCAAGGGCTTTACATACGACAGTCAATCTTCCCAAATGCTTTGTTAAGTGCATTGTGATTGATAGGGCAACATACACAGCTTCCTAAGGATAAATTCTATCATCCTATTGTGGTCTCCCAATATATACTTGACGGTAAGGGAAGCACAAGTCCGTATTGGCACTTGTTATATCAAAGAGGAGCAATCACCCAACCTTCAGTGAAAACAATAGTTACCGTGTTTTACGATGCTGGAACACATCTCTAGCCTAGACTTCTATATGTTGTGTGTTAGGTTCCAAAGCGTTTTTATGTTCATTGAGGTTTATTTAGAGTTGATCTTTTTAGAAGTTTGCCTTTCAAGGTTCATTGCATGATGTAGATGTAAAATTCCTAATATCCAATCTAAAATGATAAACAGTCTTTTGTTTTCTTTAGCAATGAAAATCCTAGCTACTAAGGAAAGAAAAGTACGATTCTTTCAGTAGAGAGCAAAGAGCACACACTAAATGCACTTTTCCTAAATCATTTTCCGCATGTAGTCTAAATGCAAATGCACATGCATGTATTTGTTTTTCCCCTTCCTTAATGTGAGATTGCCAAAAAGGAAAGCTAAGTACAAATCTAAACTATTTTCTTCAAAGCGACACTTCAACAATTTCTTTTCAAAATGAAAGGAATATTGCAACACACGGGAGGTGCAATGGAGGCAGCATTGATCTACTTTGCAGTTACATAGCAAAAGCAGTTCCAAGGCTAGCTAGCTTAACTTCAGGCTTGGTCTGTAGTTTATAAAGAAAACAACAGTAACAAACAAACAAACTAATCACTCCCCAGCGGAGTCTCCATTTTGTTTCCAAGAAAAATAGTGTCTATTTGATCTACTAGTTCCACTAAGATGGGTAGCTATCTTAGAAACAAACAATTCAAACTATTCGCTCCCCAGTGGATTCGCCATTTTGTTTCCAGGAAAACTAGTGTCTATTTGATCTGCTAGTCCCACTAAGATGGGTAGCTATCTTAGAAACAAACAATTCAAAGTAACTTGTGTTTTCCTTTATGTATGATAGATAAAAGAGAAGTAGAGAACACCAACCTGAATCTTTCACTTGGCTCCTTGCCTGTTTCCTCTCTCCTATGATAGATCTTGCCACTCCTTTCTTACTTGTCCCACTTTAAAGAACACCTGTAGAGCCAGTATGCATTGCAACTGGCTAGTGTAGCAGCCGGTATGCATTGCACCCTAAGCATGGAGTAGTCTGTGTGGTCCGGTTTTCGCCAGCTCTGAGTGGTTTTTTAGGTGGAACTTTTGGGAAATGATGTAATCAGTTGACCATGATTCTTTAGGGTGTGAAACAACACTTTTAGGTGTTTAAGAGCCCTTGGTTTATTGACATATGTGATTGGGGTTGCAGTGCCCAAATATGTCTATAACAAGGGTGACCACCAAGAAATCCACAGGGAATTCTCCATTCAAGCTAGTATATGGCACTGAGGTTGTATAACCAATCCAGTTGACCCTCCCTATGGCCAAGTTCTTGCAGGAAGTGAAGAATGAGGAAAATGACATGGAAAAAATAATTAGTGACTTCGCTGAAATACATCAAATCAGAGATCAACTAATTGAAAAGTCTACAGCACATCAAAAGAGAATCAAGGAAGCTTTTGACAGAAAGGAAAAGATGGACCATTTTCAAGTTAGGGACTTAGTGCTCAAATGGGATGCACTGAAGGAAAAGAAATCCAATCATGGGAAGTTTGATGCTCTATGGACTAGACCTTTGGTCATTTCTCAAATCCAGGGGAACAACACTTTCATGCTGCAAAGTATGGAAGGAGAAACAATTTTTGATGGCCCAGTTAATGAGAAGTTTTTGAAAATTTATGTTAGTTAAGGCCTCCAGGCCTCAATTTTGTAAATATGTTCTTTTTAGAAATATTAATGTAGATTTAATTAGACTCCATGCCCAATGGATCACTAGGAAATATTGCTAATATTGTTTTCAAGTGAAAGGTAGTCGTCTACGGTTCTTGAAACCTCACAGGGAGGATTTCATTCCCAAAAGGAGCCAGTGTTAGCTCCACTGTGTAATTCCGATTCTCTAAGGTCATAAGGGATCATGGTCTAATAGGTTACATTCAAAAGGAAGCTCACATTGGCCACTTTCTCCTTTTCCTTCTATCTCACTTTCTATCTGTCACACCCATTCCTCCATTTTCTTTCTAAGCTCGACAGACTAAACCCCTTTAGCCTTAAGCCCCGAACGTAAAACCACAAACCCACCTTAGAACTTCACCAATATGACCTTGCGCACTCATAAACCCCTCTATGAATCCCCACTGTTGATCAATCCCCACCAATCCAATGGCTCTCATCGAGCCCGATAAAGTAACCTGCTCGATAATTTCCCACCATCCGATCATCTCCATAAAGATCTAATGGAATTCACTCCCATCGCGCCAGTAATATGATCAAACGTTAGCGAACGATGAGAGAAATTTTTCTCTCTCATCCACTGCTACGTGTTGATCAATGAATGGAATCGCATGACTTCGGGCTTTTACCGCTTAACGCCCTAGAGCAGTGCGATGAATACCATTACTGCCCGACCAAACCGCTCCCGCCCATTAAACGACTGCGCAGCTCCTATTGGGTTGTGTTATATCCTTTCCACGTAGTTAATAGGAGGTTTGAAGGGTACCCGTAACCCCACTTTATGGGGTTCGGGGCAGCACCCCAGAAAATTTTGGTTTTCAACCCTATGTTCTGTTGGGCGGACCCACCTATGGTTTTGTGCATGATTTTCACACATGTTTTTTGGACGCAATGGTTTTCGGTCCATGCTATTGGACACGATGGTTTTTGATCCATGGTATTGGATGCAATGGTTTTTCAGTCCATGGTATTGGATGCTTCGGCATGTATAAATATGTATTTTAACATTGAAAGGAACATAATGAAAAATCAAGTTTGTAGTCCCGATTTTGGGATCCAGGGGAAAATCTTTGTGTATATGTGTTTTATGTGTTATGCTCTCGCATTGTTTATTTTATGTGTTTTAGAATTCGTATGCAGGTAATTTCTATACGGGGTTA
>APFE030488214.1:159516-178265 GCA_000404065.3 Pinus taeda
TGTGAGCTCTGAGAAGTTCTCTTGGTGTAGAGAGACATTGGGCATTTCAGGGCTGGGAAAATGACTAAGCTCTCTTGTGGCCCCCTGTGGAAAGAAAACAACAAGTGGGAGAATGTTGGGTTGTGTTATATTCTTTCCACGTAGTTAACAGGGGGTTTGAAGGGCACTCGTAACTCCACTTTATGGGGTCCGGGGTGGCACCTAGGAAATTTTTGGTTTTCGACCCTATGTTAGCTTGGGCGGACCCACCTATGGTTTTGTGCATGATTTTTGCACATGTTTTTTGGATGCGATGGTTTTCGGTCCATGGTATTAGACGTGATGGTTTTGGGTCCAACGTATTGGACGTGATGGCTTTTCGATCCATGGTATTGGATGCTTCAGCATGTATAAATATGTATTGTAACATTGAAAGGAACATAATGAAAAATCAAGCTGGTAGTCCCGGTTTTGGGATCTAGCGTAAAATATCTGTGTATATGTGTTTTATGTGTTATGCTCTCGCATTTTTTATTTTCTGTGTTTTAGAATTCATATGTAGGTAATTTCTGTATGGGGTTAAAACCTACAGCTCCGTAGTCTAATCACCGTCCGATCAGTCTGCTGAAGATCTAACGGCTCTAATTCACCCCATTCCCACTTCGGACGATAGCCTCCGCCGAGCTATCTCTACCATCCGTTTCCTTGATCCAATGGCCACCCTTCCCTCTCATCCCGACTATCTGTATGCCATGTATTCAACGTCCTTGACCACTCTGTTTCCCAAAAAAGCAGATGACCAACTTGCCAGTACTAGTCACAGTCAGTCCCCAACAACCATATTTGACAGACAACATGGCCCAAAGGGGAAAAAGACAAAGCACAACCTTGTAACTGAATTTATCAGTTATCGAACTCCACTGGTACGAGCACTCCAATAGCCTAAAGGGATATCATAACACCTGAACAGATTGGATTCATCCACTGAGGCAAGCAAACACATTCAGAGACTCCATCAGGTAGTTAAATGCAGTTGGTGGTCAATTATGACCCGTCCATACCTAAATGGCCAGGTGCCCTTGTAATGTAAAATCTATAAATACCCAGAAGCAAGATGTTATCAGGCTTGGCATTTGATATAAGGTTCAACTTCTAGAGACTATAGATATTTTGTCACTTGCAGTGTCTCATCTTCATTTTCAGCTAATACAAGCTTCTTTGGCTGTTAACTGCTCACTGTCCATTTGCTTCTTATTTTAAGCTTGTGCCTGATATGCTGTATTCTTGAGCTCATGGTTTTTAGCACTAGGTAATTGTCATCTTATCTCTGTGTTAAAGCATTGCTTGCATCGTTGAATAGGTTGCCCAGGTTTCTTCCTATCTAATGCAGGAGAGTTGTCATCCTGTCTTTACATTAGTAGATTAGATTCACAGGTTTCTTTACTAGTTGCAACTGGCCATCACATGGTCTTGTGCATCTGTTGGTGTGGTTAGTATTCTCCATATTCACCCAATACCTCAAACTATGAGCATTGGTGGTCTAAAGCCTTGTATTTTGAGGGTGTTCACGCATGTTTGGAGTGAAACAAAGTAGAAGTGGTTATCTAGCTTGAACCCAACAATCTTTCCTTCCACTAAACCTACAACAATAGTTAAATTTATATGTTACCAGGCATCTCTGAGCTACAACCTAGGAGAGTTTCTTGGAATCCTAACAGGTATATAGAGGTGGAGCTCCAGCATGGGACAAGTGAATGGGATATCTTATGTGAAGGGTTCCTATTAACCTTCACGTTTGAGGATTGTTGGTGGGACACTGTTGATGATGCAGTACAAGCAGTAAACGCAACTACCTTTAAGATGCCCCAGGAGCCAATAGAATTGATTTAGTCTAAATGGGCTACTCAGCTGAGTTGTGAGCTGTAGTGTTATAATGTAAATATTGAAGAAGAGGATGAGGATTCGTGAAAAGTTAACATTCCAGAAACTGAAGACCATTGTGAGGTTCAAGGACCACTATTTTAAGACCCTGACATAACCGCACCGGTAAAGACAAATCTGGTGAACATTGGTACGGAAGCCAAACCGAAGTATCCAATGCTCGATGTCTACTGGAACGATGTGACGATGGATAAGGTCGTGGAGTTACTTTGCAAGTACTAGGACTTATTCCCGATCAAGATCATAGACTTGAAAGGAATCATCGGAGATTTAGGAATGATGTGCATCACATTAAAGCTTGATGCAAAGCCAGTTAAGCAAAGGCCTTACCGCTTGAATCTGAAATACAAGGAAAGGGTCTGCATAGAACTCAACAAAATGCTCATAGCAGGAACCATTGAGCTGGTGGAAGAATATGATTGGGTAAGCCCTATGGTGGTGCAAGAAAAGAAGCAGAAGGGTGAGATAATAATATGCACGGACCTCAAAAAATTTAATGACGCATGTGTGCATGACCCATTCCCAACTCCATTCACAGATGAAGTATTGGAAAATTTCGGTGGGTAGGAAGCATATTCTTTCACTGACGGATCCTCAAGGTATCAGCAAATCAAAATCACACCAGAAGATAGGAGTAAGACATCCTTCATGACTGAGTGGGGTTGCTTTCAATACATTGTTATGCTGTGTGTATTGAAGAACGTATTGGCCATCTTTTCACGCATAGTTGTTGCAGCATTCAAGGAATATATCCACAAGTTCCTGGAGCTTTATCTCCATGATTGGACTATATTTGGATTGGTTGAGCACCATGTAGCAATCTTACGCTTGATGCTGGATACCTCCTGAAGACATGAAATCGCATTGAACCTCAAGCTGTCTACATTCCTCATTATGTTTGGGAACTTGTTGGGACATGTGGTTTGCAAACAAGGGCTGATGGTAGACCCCATGAAAATTGTGGTGATCCGGAATTTGGAAGCACTGCGAAGTGTCAAACATCTCCGCGCTACCCTAGGACATACAGGGTACTACAGGAAGTTCATCAAAAGTTATGCCCATATCACCGCGCCGATGGAGAAGCTGTTGAAAAAACATGTCACATTCTGTTGGAATGATGACTGCAAGAAAATCTTGGATGTACTAAAAGACAAAATGGCCTTTGCGTTGATCTTGGTCTTCTCAAAATGGGACAAGGAATTTCATGTCCATGTTGACGCATTATGTATAGCATTGGGAGCAGTACTAACATAGGATGGTGGAGAGGGTTTGGATCATCCTATCGCGTTCACGAGTTGCAGATTATCTAAACGTGAAGGATTTGCTATGGTGTATGCACTCCAGAAATATCGTCACTATTTGCTAGGCAGACACTTCAAGATGCATACAAATCATTTCGCATTGAAATACTTGCTCAATAAGCCTGTGTTGGGGGGTTGCATATGCAGATGGCTTTTATTGTTCGAAGAATATGATTTTTAGGTTGTTGTGAAGCCTAGGCACCTGAGCTCGGGACCAGATCACCTGTCATGCATTGAGATAGGAGAGGTATCTACTAGTTTGGAGGAAGGATTACCTGATGGACATCTCTTTGTTGTGCGTGTAGTGGATGGACACTTTGAAGATATAATCCATTTTCTTAGGACTGGAGCTATGTCAAAAGAGTACTCTATCTAGTAGAAGAAGGAACTGGTTGTGTGCGTGACAGATTTTCCTGTCATTGCGGGGCACCTACGTAAGATGGGCAATGATGAGATACTATGAAGGTATGTACTTGAATTTGAACGAGGTCATATCTTCATGGACACACATGGGGGCACTACAAGAGGACACTATGTAGGGTGAATGACTGCGCAAAATATTCTCCACGTAGGGTTGTGGTGGCCAACCCTTCATTAGGATTCAAAAGCACATTGCAAGGACTGTGATGTATGTCAAAGAATAGGTAAACCATCGTGGAGGGATGAGATGCATTTGAACCTACAAATGATGCTAAAGCCCTTTGAAAAGTGGCGATCGACTTTGTAGGACCTATCAAACCTCAGGGAAAAATGAGCACGAGATACATTATCACTAGGACAAAGTACCTGACTCGTTGGGCAGAAGCGCAACCGGTAAAAGATTGCATGGACGTGTAGTTTCTATTTGAGCATGTATTGACAGGATTTGAATGTTCGAAGATCTAGATGAGCGATCACAATACGCATTTCCTGAATGAAACAATTTTCACATTGACAGAAGAGTTTCAGGTGTATCATCAGAAGAGCACACCGTATCACCCATAAGTGAACGGGACTATAGAAGCATTTAACAAAATACTAGAGACTGTGATGACCAAAGTATGTAACGTGCAACATAGTGATTGGGACCTCTTCATACCTGTGGTATTATGGGCTTATAGGACAACCTGCAAGAAATTTATGGGAGAAACACCTTTTCGGTTGGTCTATGGAGTGGAGGCCACAATGCCAATGGAGTATATTTAGCCTAGTCTATGCATAACAGTGCTCACAGGTATGATGGATCGTGGAGCCCTGGAGGAGCGGCTTGCACAGTTGGAGGAACTCAAAGAGGAACAATTTTTGGTTGTATTCCATCAGCAGTGACAAAAGTAATGCGGAAAGGCTTGACACGATCGACATATTAAGTTACGCACCTTCAATGTACACGATCTCGTATTACTATATGATAGTAAGTTTGATAAATTCCCAGGAAAGTTCAGAATTCATTGGCTGGGACCGTACGTTGTTAAGGAGGTCACAAACAGAGGCGTGGTACAACTGGTAAAGCTAAATGGAGAACCTTTCCCAGGAAAAGTAAATGGCAGTCGATTGAAGCCATACATGGGTGGCCCAACTATTTGACTAGCTGACAAAAGCATAGTCTTCGTGCTCCAGATAACTGAAATAAGATGTAGGATTATAAACAGATGCAGGTTGATGCAGGAACAAATACAGGGGATAAGTTCAGACACTGTGGTCTCAGAACAACATGTGCAAAAGATGCAGAAGGTAGCTGCTCAGTGTGCTACTAACCTTGTAGCCGTCCGAGCAGAGTTGGGAGGTCTTCGTGTGAAGATCTCTGCACCGATAGAGTAACTCGAGGGTCAGTCATGATATTTGTGTTGGGGGACTTTTGGGCATGGGATCCCCCATAAGGCAAGTTTTGGGGCTTAAAGACCATGTTTTAACTAAGTCCATTGTAAAGACTCTGTGATTTTTGGGCATGGAGCGCGAAGATGGTAGATGAGTCAGAGGGTTTTCCACCCTCATTTTTGTAATGTAATGTTGGTTTCAAAGATCTACCCATGGTCCACAGACCATGGGATTGTATAAATAGAGAAAGGCCCTAAGTGTAAAGGATTGTATAAATAGAGCAAGGCTCTAAGTGTAAAGAGACATCTGAGGAATATACATCGAGTCAAAGTATAGAGTTGTGTCTTTGGGTCGTATAGTAGGAGGAGGCTCTGCAGCTGAGTGTGCAGAGGCCTAGTAGTCTGTAACTGAGTGTGCAGACCCCTGCAACTAAGTGCGCAGGGCAAGTCGAGTCTGTAACCATTGGAAGCATTAATAAAGAGAAGTTTTACCATATTTCTGTGTGTCTTTTCCTGTTTTATGCATTGAAATATATTGGGTATGAATTGTATGTTTACTATTTATTTACTGTGTGAACTTATATGAATGCATTGAATAAGTAAATGTAATAGAAGGTATCTGTTTACATAAAGATAACTAATGGTTATAAGAAGATAAGTAAGATCCACGGTGTGACTTGGAGAAATAGTGCAGGTCACTTCCCTAGCACTGCGAAAGCCCCACAGCCCTTGGTTAGGTTTGTGCAAAGGAAAATATAACAGGGTGCGAAGGCCTCGCAGGTCAGGGAAGTGAGTGAAGCAGCCTATGTGAAGGTATTCACAGTTGGACAAAATCAACTGCTCAGACATCTCAAGGGTGTAGAAACCTGGTTCCAGCATCCCACCATACTGCTTCTGGTGAGACCTTAGCCCACGCTCCATGGACTATTGTGGAAAGGGCCAGTAGTGCAGGGATTTGTTTGGCTAATCAATTATGAACTTGGGTCAGGCCCCAACAAGCCAACAATATTTTACCCTTTCTTGGAGGAACCACTACAATGAGTGGTCCTATTAGCAAACCTCTTATCCTTCTTATGTCATGAGTAGTTCCAACATTATTGGAACCACTTGCTACCCTCTATACCATGTGTTCCTCCAAGGGGAGTTTTCTTTAAGCTCTCTTTAGACTCCTTAATTTAGAAAATATTATCGAGTGAACTTGTCTACTTCATGCTTGTTAAAGTACCTGAAGTGTATTCTACCCAATATAAGTTTAACCCTTTTCTGGACTGGTATAGACTGTTTACTAAAAATGAATACCCTAGTCTACTTCAGATAAGAGGTTCTCCCTTGTATACTTTTACCCCTTTTTCGTGCTTGGGAGACAACTTTACAAAAAAGGAACTTATAATTAGAGAAAGGAGGGAACATATTTTTCCATTAGACATAAAATGGAAGCATCATTTACGTTTCCCTTGAACATGGCACCTATCTGTTTCATTATCTCATAGTTGGGTTTTAGCTTTCCTAGGAGCCTTACCATCCATATGAGTCTCTTTACTCCTCCAGCTATTTACTCTTCCAATCATATGGAGTTTGCTTTGATGCCTCCTGCATCATTGCATGATATCACATGGTGCTCATTAGTCATGATGAAAAGCCACTCTTCTGTCATGTTGCTATGTGTTCAAGGGAAGTCTCAGCCTATGTCATCCATCTACTGTAGCTTGTTGACCTTTTTGAGTTAGCCATCCCCATGTCAATTGTACTTCATCGCTTCATGAATTCATCCATTCATCACATCATCCCGGTCTGTTTTGTGTCGATTAACGGGGGATACATCAAGGCCCTCCTTCGATAGATCTTCTCCTATCGAATTCATCTCGTTATCTAGGAGCTTGATCTAGGAACCGATAGTACCTTGAAGCTTGCAGACCTCAGTGGTAGGCTTCCTCGTGATCGACAGTGGGTTTTCATCATTAGATCTTGATTGATTGAGTTCACTAGTGTTCGACATCAACTCATCTACTCACAATTAGTGGAGTGTAGTAGGTACTTTGGTGTCCATTTTTCTCATTGGTGGACTCTCTAGTTTCTATTAATACTTTACCTCATTGGCTAGTAATCGGCTCATTTATGCAGATGATGTAGCTTCGTACCATCTGGGTTATGTCGAAGACCATAGGTTAGGGACATTTCACTCTTATATGGCATCCTTCCCAGGATGCGTGGGAGTTATGTATCATTTATGTACTTTGAGAGCTATTTGGGACACTTCTCTATCTGTCATGTGTCCATAGTCCTATTGATGTATACTATGACATAAATCCACGATTGTATTTGTTAGTGACTATGCTCTATTTGTTGAGTCACACTGATCCACTGTGTATATCTTCATCGCCATGTTCTAGAATTTCGTATCATGGATCCACAATGTATTTTATGGCAACCATGTTCAGTATTTTCCTATGACTGAGCATGGGTATGCCCGCCTTGGGGATGTTATCAGCACAAATGAGACTTCAGCTCCAAATTTGTCTGATCCATAGTCCTGGTTTTATTTCCTCACTCCCATTTTGACCTTTGAGTTTTATCATAATGTATTTCGGCCATCATCTTCTCTTCTGACCTTATACATTAGGGGGCATCTCTTATCCACCTATTTTTCCCCTCTAGGTCAATGACCCTCAGTAATTGAGTCTAAATGACGTTTTCTAGACTTAGTACTCTTTTTCTTCCAGTTTGACCAAAATTCGCTCATACAACATCTTATGGCAGTGAATATAGGCTCCTTGTCACTCTCAGGCATTCTCTATGGGAGAGACAAGGGATGTTTTTCCCATTTCAGTGCCATCGACTAGGGATGTCTTCTAGAGTTCCATAGTCCCTGGGAGATCAGTTCAATTCCTCATCTAGTCAAGCTGGCCAAGAATTATCTTGTAGAAGTTGTCAGGCTAGGAGGTAACTCCTCAAATAATATCATATTATTCATTCAGGTTGTTCGTTATTATATACAAGAGGGAGTGACTGTTCAGTTCATCTCCCAATGAGTCTCCATTTTCTCTATTATTTATTTACGCTAATTATAGTTGTTCACCCAATCCCTATGAATAGGTGTCAACATTCCCCCCCTTAATCTGAAGAGATGTTCGTGAGTCCAAGCATCGTTCTAAATCTTTCAAGCTTTTCTCTTCCAAGCGCTTTGGTGAAGATGTCTGCAATTTGCTCATTAGTGGAACAATGGTGAAGATGGATTATTTTGGCCTCAACATGATGTTGAATCAAATGATATTTTTTATTGATGTGCTTTGTTCGATCATGGAACTTTGGGTTCTTGGCCAAATTTATTGCCGAAGTATTGTCAATCATGAGTGGAGTCGATTGTACTTATTTTACTTACAAATCTTCAAGAATTTTCCCAAGCCACACAATTTCTTTTGTTGCCTCAGTTGCTTCCACATATTCTGCCTCTTTTGTGGAATCTACTGGAATTGATTATTTGCATGATCTCCAGGAGACATCTCCTGATCTAAGACTCATAGCATAACCTAAAGTAGATACCCCAATTTCTTTATCTCCATCAAAGTCTGAATCAAAGTATCCAATCAAGCTAAAGCCGCCCACCTGTGTATACTTGATTCCGAAGTCTTGAGTTCCCTTCAAGTATTTTAGAACTCTTTTTGTAGTAGACCAATGTCCCTCACAAGGGTTTTGCATAAACCTGGAGAGGATTCCAATAATAAACAAAATGTCTGGTCTGGTAGTATTTAGGTAGTTGAGACTTCCTACAAGCTATCTATACTTTTTTGCATCCTTAGCTTCGTTTCCTTCAATGGATGTGAGCTTTAAGTTTTGTTCCATTGGAGTAGTCATAGGATCACATTCAATCATGCCAAACCTGTTCAACAGATCTCCAATGTATTTCTTTTGAGAAAGGAATATGGACCTTGGATGTTGAGTTACTTCAATACCAAGATAGTAATGAATATAGCCCAAATCATTCATTTCAAAACCTTTCCTCAATTACTTCTTTATGGATGCAATGTAGCTCTCGTTGTTCCCTGTCATCAAAATATCATCTACATATACCACAATATATACAACTATTTTTCCAACCTTCTTGACAAACAAATTTGCATCATTAAGATCATAATGTTTGAAATTAAGTTTCAGAAGATGCTCAATTAGTTTTTCATACCAGGCTCGTAGTGCTTGTTTGAGGCCATACAATGATTTCACAAGTTTGCATACTTTATGTTCATGTCCTTCCATAGCAAATCCTTTAGGCTGGGACATAAAAACATTCTCTTTTAGATCTCCATTCAAGAAAGAAATTTTTACATCCATTTGATGGGCTTTCCAATCGTTTTGAGCTGCTAGGGAAAAGAGTGTCTGAATGGTAGCCCATTTTGATGTGGGGGAAAAGTCTCCTCATAAGTGACCCCTTCCTTCTATGCAAAACCTTTTGCCACAAGCCTAGCTTTGTGCTTGTCAAGTGAGCCATCGGATTTATACTTGTTCTTGTGGGCCCACTTGTAGCCAATTAATTTGGTTCCCAATGGAGGATCAACCAGCTTCCAAGTGCCATTATTTATTAAGCCATCATACTCCTTTTGCATTGCTTCTTTCCATTCATCATGAGAAGCATCTTCTTTGAAGGAAGTTGGTTCAAAATCTGTAGACAAATTCAATTCACAATCATAAGAAACATCCATATCAATAGGTGAATTAGAGTCATCTACATCATCTCCATTTTTCTGGTTTGAATTTCTAATCCCTGTCTTTCCAACCTCATCAGGATGAACAATTTTAAGTGTCTTTGTTAGCCACTTTGGGGGACCTTTCTCAGATGGTCCAGTGTGCTCCGTTGATTGAGTTGGGACTAAATCAAGATTGAGTCTCCCAATTCTGTCAATCACATCACTCAAAGTATCATCCATTGTTGGAGTTTCATGCAGAGGAGAGAGTGCTTCAGAAGAAGATTCCACAGGTTGATCTAGTATAGGAATCACCCTTCAAGATGTGGAATTTGATTATCAAATTCTTGAAATGATTTTGCATTTGTGAATCTGTCCAAGCGATCAAGTTGTCACTCAACAACATTGTCAGTTTTGGATGATTCAAGAAATATTACACCTCTAGATACAACAAACTTTATATTGACTTCATCGTAGAGATGGTATGCTTTGGAGGTGTTTGAATGCCCCAGGAAGATACACTTACGACTTCTTGCACGAAGTTTGTTTCTATGTACCTTTGGTATTAAGGCATAACATGTGGAACCAAAGAGATTGAGATGCTTTACTGAAGGAATGTGCCCATACCACATCTCATAAGGAGTCCTGTTTCCGATAGCATTAGATGGACATTTATTCTTTACATATACAATACATAGAACTGCATCAGCCCAAAACATTAATTTTACATTTTTGAAAAACATCATGGAGTCTACCATATTTAATATTATCCTATTCATTCTATTAGCTACTCCATTCTGTTGGGGATTATAAGGCACAGTTGTTTGATGTTTGATCCCATGTTGGCGAAGATAGTTTTCAAATTCATTTGAAGTCTATTTTTTTCCATTATCAGTGTGAATAGAGCCAATATGAGATTTTGCATCATTTTCAATCCATGTATGAAATTTATTGAATGTTTGAAAAGCAATAGATTTGTTCTTCAATAAATAAATCCAACACATTCTGGTGTATTCATAAATAAATGTCATCATATATTTATTTCCATTTGCGGAAGGAACATGCATTGGACCACATAAATCTGAATGAATGAGTTCAAGTTTTCTATGTGCTCAGGAATGTGAATCATGAAATGACTGTTTGCTATGATTTCCTAGAATGCAAGCATCACATTGCTTAAGTTTCCTAGGAATTTTAGGCAAACCAGTCACACCATTTTTCTTCAACAAGCGGAGGCTGTCATAGTTCAAGTGTCCAAATCTAGCATGCCATAATAAACATGATGGAAATGTACCTTCTTCATAATGAGAATTGTATGAGAGATTTTGTGCACTAGCATAGGTGCCCTGTAGCTTGAGAAGCCTTTCTTCTTCTATCCCCGTTAGGACAAGTGAGTGGTCTAATGCTTTTCTCACCTCAAGCTTGCCATCAAATGTATGAATGGAGTGTCCTTGCTGGCGGATGTGTACCAAGAAAGCAAGTTTCTCCTCAGATATGGGAGATATAGAACATGATGCAGAAGAAAGTCTGGAAGACCAAGCAATTCAAGCCTGATTGTGCCAAGCCCTGATGGCTTGAGTTTTGATTTGTCTGCAAAGTATATTGCTCCATCAACATTGTCAGTAAATTCTTCGAAAAAATATCTTCTAAAAATCATGTGGAAAGTTGCTCTTGAATCAAGTAACAAATGATTTTTCCAAGAAGCAAGTGAAGCATTAAATAAGCCTTCATTTACTCCGATATTATGGTGTGCCACAACATAGTGAGCAGATTCAGGTGCTTTACTTTTCTCTTTGTCATTAGTTTTACCTTTGGGTTGGTTTCTTTCCTGCTCAATTCTGTCCCAAGGCAACTTGCATGTGGATCCATCATGCGATCCATCTCTTTTGTAGTGTATCCCCTACAAATCTAACTTTTCTCCTTGAGAGTATCAACCCCCCCTGCCTTTGAAATTTCTTCGTCTCCCTCTTCGACCACCTCTTCCTCTAGAAGAATCTTGAGAAATATTATTTTCTCTATGAGCAAGGCACACAACCTCTCTAGAAGACTCAGGAGATGTCTTCTTGCCAAAAGCTTTCTCTCTTTTAGCAAATTTTTTCACAAGGGAGTCAAAGGTAATATCTTTGAGGCTTCCATTTTCTTGCAATGACTCAAGATAATTTGAGTAAGTGGGATAAACTACCTTGATAAAAGCTATCAAAGAAATATCTAGTTCGACATTAATGACTTTGATATCATGCATTATAGATTTTACTTCTGATGCAAGAGCAAGAGGATCATTATTTTGTAATTCAAGGGTGAAGAGTTTAATCATGATTTGAACAACTTCAAGTGCAGAGTCTGAGTCATAGGGTTCCTTCAGATTTTGTAAGGCTTTGAAAGCATTCGAAAATGGTGAAATATGGCTACTCACTGCTTCATTTATTGATGCTGTAATCAATGCATAAGCCTTGTTGTTCTTATTTTCCCAAATGGTGAATTCCTTGTATAAGGTAGGTCGTTCTGGCTCTTTGTATCTGTTTCCAACACACACTCCTTTCCACAGTTCATTAAAAATGAGAGTGTGTTTGATTTTCCGAGACCATTCTGGATAGTTATCTTTTCCAGTGAGAACCACTCCAACTATAGAGATCAATGAATGCATTTAAATGTGTATTGTGTAAAAAAAAAACTCCTCTACTGGCAAAAATTTGCACTTGCTATGTAGACAAAAATGTAAAAAATATTATTATGATATGTAAATATCAGAGGTATATATGGAAAGAATCATTTAAATGCTGTAAGAAACCAAATGCGAGGCGCAATATACGTTATATATATACTGTAGGTTTGGGAGCATTCAGAAATATATGATATGGAGACAAATTAAATTTTAACAACATTTTGGGATATGAAAATAGCGTGGAGATAGGAGGAGGTAGAACTGTGTAGGAGGCAGCGTATATATATCAGCCTTATATATATGGAACAACATCGTAGGAGCAACGTGTTTATATATATGGAACAGCAACGTAGGAGCAGCGTGTTTATGTATATGGAACAATAGCATAGGATCAATGTGTTTATATGTATGGAACAACGTAGGAGCCAAACGTTGTGGGGATATGATACCATAGGGCTCCATTGTGTAGTGGAGAGGAGTGTGTAGAGGTGGTTTAATACATTGCAACGGAAGGAGAGCAAGGGAACCGTGGGATAGTGAATACACTTGTGGGAGTTGAGGGGACCACGTACACAGTCACTCCAGTGTACAACACCATTCATCTGACTAAAAACTTCATGAATTCACCATATATGCCATTGAACTTCGATCTTCTGCTTGACAATGAATTTTGATTACTGAAAACACTTACAAAACACAGCAACACCTCCAGGTTTCGACCCAGCTCAAAGTCTTTTAACTCACATGTTCCATCTCTTAGCACCAAGGCTTCAACGACTTCAACTATTTTTTGCAGGTCCATGTTTCCGGGAACTCTAGTGTCTTTTCAATCTACTAGTCCCACTAAGATTAGTAGCTATCTTAGAAACAAACAATCAAAGCAATTTGTGATTTCCTTTATGTATGATAGATAAGAGAGAAGCAAAGGGGACCAACCTGGATCTTCCGCTTGACTCCTTACTTGATTTCTCTCTCCCTTGATAGAGCTTGCAACTACTCTCTTACTTGTCCCACTTTAGAGAATACTTGTATAGCCAAAGTAACAAAACACCATCAAAGCATCTTGATCTATAATATCATAAACAATGCAGAATCAGAAATACATTGAACATACAATTGCATTCACAAATAACAATATTTACAAATACACGATTGTATGGAGGTAAACTCAAATAACTTTATTAATAGTAGAAGGGAGAATTACAACCCAGCTATCTAATCCAGCATCATCCTCCCAGCATCAAAGCCCTTTTCACCTCATGAAAAGCAAGATCACCCAGCAATACAATGTTCTCTCTCAAAGTCAAACTAACAACACTTCCTTACAAATTACAAAATTCCAGCTTCTATATCTCTCATATGAGGGATCCATTTATAGATGTCTGCAAGGGTTTGAGTCAACTCTGGGTTTTTGATTAGTGTCATTCCACTGATAGTTCTTCATTCCACTTGGAGATTTCATTGATCTCTTACTCATCCCTAGGCAAATTCAGAGAGGCAAGTGTCATAAGAGAAGTTTCTAGAAGATTCCATGAGCATCCACTTAGCAAACTGTCTCAGCCATTTTTCCATTCTCACTCATCACACCCTATAGAAGGCCTCTTCAGTATGAATCACACCTGGCTAGTGTAGGAGCCAGTAAGCATCGCACCTTGACAGTGGAGCAGTCAGTATGGTCTAGTTTTGGCCAGTTCTGAGTGGTTTTTCAGGTGGAACTTCTGGGAAATGATGTAATCAGTTGACCATGATCCTTTAGGGTATGAAACAACATTTTTAGGGGTTAAAGAGCCCTTGGTTTATCGACATATGTGATTGGGGTTCAAGTAATCAAATATGTCTATAACAGTCCGCTCCAAACAACTTCTATGAGAGTTAAGCATTGAATGCATATGGTCATGTCCAAATGCAGAGATTCAACAGAGAAAAGAGACAGAGGGCAAGAAAATGACAGGTGTTACAATGCAGAAAAAATAAAAATAGAGGTTGCCTCTGATACCATGTCAGGCAAGGAGGTAACTCCTCAAATCAAGTCATATTATTCATTCAGGTTGTTCATTATTATATACAAGAGAGAGTGACTGTTTAGTTCATCTTCTGATGACTCCCCATTTTCTCTATTATTTATTTACACTAATTATAGTTGTTCACCCAATCCCTATGATTAGGTTTCAACAGAATTTTTTATGACTTCTCTTTGTCCTGAGTATCCAAATACATCCTCCTGGGACCTCTCTTCTGCCTATTTATATTGGACCATCTGAGAGTGTCAACTAGTTTTGGAGAGCTAGGATTGAGACTCAAATCTTGAGATTATGTTGTTATATATTGTGATGTATTTTTCCATTGGTCTACTACTCTTCATTGTCATTTCTTGGATATAGTGGGGAAACTTTGCCAAAATGTGGAGAAGAATCTTGGAGGGGAAATTTAGCATTGTATTGTTTCCTTTAATAATTAATGGAAATCTGTGTTCCCTTATATGAATTTGTGTCCAGCATTTTATATGATTGTATCTATTTCTTTTGATCTAACGATCTTCTTAGGAAGATCACTTGTTATCATTGTTTAGTTTTGATTGTGTGCAGTGATAGAGGTCTAGTGCAGACTTGTTGGATTGCTCAAGTGGAGTGTAATATCTACATCAAACTCAAAACCCTTCCCTGACATGTGAGGATTCTAGGTGTGATCTCTTATATTTATAGCATAGATCTGACTGCTTGCTACACAATTGGGCATTTGCTATTGAGATTAGTTTAGTTTTCCTTTGATTGTGTTCTTATTTTTCTAGTGATCTGATTTGGACACATGATCACGGAGCAACAACTCCTTGCAAATTTAGTTGCAACAATTTGGAGAGTAGGAGGAGGCCCTAAATTTTGAGGAGATCATAGCGGAAAAATAAATCATCAGAATTCAGATTTGTGACTTTTAGGTAGGTGACCTTACTTGTCTAAAATGGCCTTAATGCTTCTTGGAAGGATGGTTCCTGGTGAAGAATCAAGGTAAGAAAGGAATACATGAATAAACTACAAGAGAAGGTGTAAGATCATCCACACCCACCAAGTAAAATGTGGGGACTAAGTGGTAAGTGTGGCATCATATAGAGTAGAATGTTTGAATATATGGTATCAAGCATCTATGATACATGATGTATATATGGCTCACGAGAGAGGCTGGTAGGATAAACTATCCAAATAATAGGAGGATAATTGACCATACCTAGATAATTAGGGTCTAGGCGAAGGCTTATGTTAACCAAATGAGAAGGTGGCCAGGGGCCATCATGCCCCCAAGCATGGGATAGTTCCCCCCATCATATGATGATCAAGGGGACTGATTAGGTGGGAATAATGCCCCCTAGCTAGATGAATTTGTGGAGTACTATGGTGTTCTAGGTGCTCAAATAATGGATGCAAGTAGTTGACCCTAATGGCACAGGATCTTAGTGTGGAGTACCAAGGAAGGTATGTTTTGATGGTCATTTTGGTATCTTTTCATGAAAACTCAAAAGCCTTTTGCATGGGAAACTTAGATAATAATAAGAACTTATAACAAAACATGAGAAATTAATAAGAAGCACTGATAAATGTTGTTTCTATGTGCAGGAGGGTGAAGAAGCGGAAGGTGGCCAGTCAAAAAGTATAGATAAAGACGAGCTAACTGCTGTCCCTATGACTACAGACCGGAAGCGAACTAGATCGACATGGATCAACCCAAAACAGGACGTGGAGATACCAATGCGGAACAGAAGAAGGAAGAAGCAACACAACATTAATGATTCTGCGTATCCCTTAGGATCTTCGATCCTGAGGGATCATTTTTTTACCTATTTCTGTATCTAGATGTCTCTGCCATTCCTACTATAAAGGGGGATAACATTGTTGGTTACGGGAGGTAATTTTTGGGAAGGGTGTAAATTTCTTTGAAGAAAGATCTGGACTATGATCTTCATGTGTTGTTGAAGACTTGAGTTTCTGTACTTTTATTGCATGCTTTAATACAGACTTGTCCACTTTTTATCTTTGAGCCTGGATTCATCTTAAGCGGTGTGCCCCTGGAGGCTAAGGGCCTGGCCCTGGAGGACACTTCCTCTTGTATTATTACGCGTGGTTTCCGTGTGGTTTGTTCATAAAATTAAACTAGTAATCTGCTGTGTTTTGAGAATATTCTATTACATGCTTCGTTGTGATTAAGTCATTTCATGTTCTTGAACTTTATATCGATGCTCTGTTATTTTACCAATTCTTTAAGTGTTGATTAATTCCTACAGGACACTTTTACTTTATTACAAAACTCTTCACGATTGTATTTTGCATTATAACAAGTCATCTGAAAAAGTCTGACTATTCTTTATTATGAGATGCAGTCGTAGGTGTTTTAACAGAAGCAGATTAAGTATGGTGTGTTTCTAAGGTGCTATAGTATTGTTCTATCATATAAGATTGAGAGATTGATGTTTTGATTGGCATGATTAAATAGATTTGCAGCTTAAAGGACTCGGTTATTGTTTATTTCAATTGTTGTTCTATTCTTGAATTGTTGTTCCATTTACTTACTGTTCCATTTACTTGCTGTTCCATTTATTTGCTGTTCCATTTACTTGTTGTTACATTTACTTGCTGTTCCATTTATTTGTTGTTCAATTTCCAGATTGCTAATTTGTTGATTCTTGAGGATAGACTTAGGCTGTAGTGGACCCCATCATCTGCTACCTGATCCCCAGACCTCTGATCTTCTCCCATCAGCTATGAAAGGGATGTGTTATTGCTACCAAGCCCTTGGCTGATGTGCTGTTCCATTTCATTATCATTTCTTTTATCTGCTATTTCATTTCTAATCATTAAGAATGATCCCAGGCTGTAGCGAGCCTAGCATCTGCTATTTGGCTCCCAGACCTTTGATCTATTCTCATCAGCTATGAAAAGGATGGGTTATTGTTGCCGAACCTTTGGTTGATGTAATACTTGGTGTGATTTGGTCTTTTGAAGTAGTTAAGTTGTAGGTTTGCATTACTTTACTTGCATAGCTTTTGAATAGCTGTACTACGAGCATTACTCTAGCAAATGCTAGCCTCAGACCGAGACACCCTTTGAAATAACCTGACGATCCCGAATTGACATATTAATGTAAGGTAACTAGAGGTGAAAGAGACCCTTGTTATAGCTCTACATTTTGGCGCCGTTGCCGGGGAAGGAGTGTATCCATTTGTCTTTTCCAGGGTAGTGTACGAACCTGCTAGGGAAGAATTGGGTTTTGAAAATGGAAGGTAAGAACCTACGTGCGGAGCATGTAAAAGCCCTGCTCCTTTGCCCGCTTTCCTGCAGATTTGTTCTTATCTGCTTAAAACTTGGTAGTTAAATTGAGTGCATGACTAAGCAGAAAAAGCTAGCGAAAAATCCCAAACCGTTACCAAAACCAGAAAAAGCTAAGGGACTGTGACCCTTGGTCGATCGTCATACATAGACGAAATCTATAAGAAAGCCGAATCTCAGCCTTCAGTAGGACCCAAAAAATTTACTTCCAAACAACCTACTAGTTCCCTTCAGGCCTCAAGCTCACCATCTGAAGCCTTTGTTGAGGTGCATAGTCAGACTGATGAACAGGACTTTCAAGGAATTGAAAATTCTATTCCAGAACGACTGCAGGAAGGGAACCTAAGTAATCTTTGTGAAGGAGAAGGGGAAACAGGGGAAATTGGAGAGCCAGGATCTCCTCCTAGGATAACTCAGCCATTAAATAGCCCAGACAAGGGGAGCGCAGTAAAAATTATTATTGAAGACACCTTACTTCCTCAGACAGGAATTCCAGATAGAGGAAGTGCTATTAAAACTATTCCTGTTAAAAACATTCCTCCTCAACCTAGGAATACCCTCTTAGATCTTCCAGAAGGGTATTGGCATATATTTGATCCAATGGCTCAAAATCCGCCAAACACCCAAACTTCTACATTACAATACCCCATAGTGGATTCTGCAGCAAATGCTCCCATGAAAGAAATCCCCCTTCAACACATTCCTACATTTCACGGACTCACATCAGAGGACCCCGATGCATTCTTATTCGAATTTGATGTGCTATGCAGAGGGTATGATTACACCACTGACCCCCAGAAACTCAAATTTTTCCCCTCCACTTTGAAAGGGGCAGCTTTAAGATGGTTTATGGGATTAAGTGGTGGAGTTATAAATAACTGGGAACAAATGAAAGAGTCTTTCCTAAAAAAATATCAAGATTACTGTAGGTCTAGAGAACTAAAAGATGAAATATTTCAGATGATAGATAGACCAAATGAAACATTAGAAGAATACGTGGAACATTTCCAGTATAATCTGCAAAGATCCCCTTATGCATCGTTGCCTTTACCTGATAATGTGTTGAAAACAACATTAATAAGGGG